>JAPQRN010000022.1:2827184-2841804 GCA_037367275.1 Coranthus polyacanthus
TACTGTGCTGCGAGGAAGATTGTTTTATGAACTGCTTGTTGAAGCACTCCAAAAACTGGTTAAAAATAACCCAATCTGGGATATTTCTGTAACTCTATGCTGGGTCAAATATGGGCAAAACCAGCCACAGGTCTTTATAAACCAGCATGTTCAGTTATGTTTTTCTACCTAAAAAATGGGTAAAAAATATGCACACCGTTACCCCCTACTCACTGGTTTTCTTTTTTGGCAAATAAGCGAGCTGACTTATTGAAATTTTTCACAAAGAATAGAATGTTGCCACACACATTTGTATGTAGAGTAGGACAATGTTGCATCACGCAAATTTTACTAAATAGACAAACAGTTAAAAACCTAGTGTTAGCTTTTATTAAGCAAGCGCAATATAATGATTGTATTTTTTTTTTTACCATGATACTGTTTCCTGTTAGATCCTGGATCCTGGATCCTGGTTGAAGTTCAGGCCCAGTTAAATCGCCTTTCAAAAAAAAAATGGAATGACAAAGAATGACAAGCCTTGATTTCAGGCCCCATCTCCATCTCCAACTCCAACTCCAACCTGTGGATCCAACAGCCTGAGCCCAGCATTTGGTTTATTAAAAAAAAAAAAACAGCATTTATTTAGTGTGAGGGATCAACAGGTCAAAGGCTCTCTCTCGCTCTCTCTTTCACACACACACACAGAGATGCAGATGCCACATCTGCCAAAAAAGGAGAAAAAAATTAAAATAAGGGCTTTGTGAGTATAATAAAATCTGGTCTCTCTCTCTTTGAGCCTGAAAAAGATGCAGACAACAACAAAAGCTTCTTGTGGAGAGCTGAGCACAATATAATGGCAAAAGGATAAAAAAACATAGGAATGCCATGCATACACACACCACCCCCCACTCCCCGATACCCTGCCATACTACTGCCCCCCCCCCTCTCCCTCTCATCTGTCCATCCCCTCTCTTCCTTTCTCTTCCCTCTTCCATCCTCATCTCTCTGCTCAAAAGGTTAGTAAATGTCAGATAGGAGTTGTCATCATCTTGAATGGCATCATCTTTCTTCATAGAAACACTGTCTGTCTCTGCGTGTGTACGTGCGTGTGTGTGAGGAAGTTGAAGGGAATACAATTGAACAGAATGAAATAGAACAGGATATTGAAAAAGGGAAATTACAGCTCGCAACAAAGGGCGGATACACGCATGCACGGAGAAAGACTTGAAAAAGAGCCGAGGATGTACAGTACACCTCATCCCTTACGCTGCCTCGTCTGTCTTTTCCTTCGTCTTTATTCCCTCTCTGTGTGCTCACCGTGTTATGTAAAGGAATCACAAAACCTCAACTTAGCATCAGCCTCTAACTTATCCAACGCGCAACACACATTTTATCTCTCTTCTCTCTGCTGCGTCTTCATCACAGGCTGCATTTGCCTCTCTATATATTTTATGACTAATAGAAGGAGCAGAGCTTTGTGGCGGTGACAAATCCCCACACTCCGACAGTTTTACGGCCCCTAAAGAGCCCCTTGACAAACGACTGGGCTGTAAACCTAATATTCTAATGCTGCGTCTTGTTGTAATGACGCGCGTGTATGTATGCATGAGTAAATATTTAGGAGACACTAAGTATTGCTTATCTCTGCCAATTATAAAAGTGCTTTAGCATCAGGAAACAAATGTTAGTACAGACACGTAAATGCGTGAGTAGAGTCACAGTGGTTTAGACACTGAAGATAAGGCGACGTGCATATGTTTTAATAATAAAGTATAAGTGTAAGAGATACAGGCAGATACAGATGTGCACGGACTCACTCTCTAATGTCTGGGCTTGTTTGTTTGCTTCTCTTGGGTAAAGCATTGTTCCGTGTCTGCGGATGTGTCACTGTACTTGTAAGCACACGGAACAATATAGAGGAATCTTTATGTGTGTCAATACATTTTTCAACACGTCCTCTTGCCTAAGTGACAGAATAGTCCTTCTGAAGTGACTGTCCTGAAGTTTAGACCCAAAGCGTTGACCCACGACCTGTCCTTGTAAAGAGTAACAGCCTGTCTCAACTCGAGTACTTCCATAGTTGCGCTTGTTATTTTGAGTGTGTAAGGCAAAATGCAGCGCACTCTCAGAACCTGGATGTACACTCAAAATGGTCAAAATGTTGAGTGTGGAACGCTGGAGACTTGTCACCTTCAATGAACGCTGCCTTAGCTGCGTAGCGGGAGGGAGGGGCCAGAAAACTGATAAAATGATGGTGGAAGCAGCTGTGATCTTCCACACTTGTGAACAGTGCTCTGTACAAATTCTCGATCATATAGGGGAAAAAAAATTACAATACAATACAAATAGAAGTACAAGTTAGTAAATACTGCAACAGATAAGTTTAAAGGCAGATATTCTGGTCCTGTTAGCACAGGAGAATAAATATTTGAATCCAACAATCTGAAAGCACTGTATATTATATTACTTGGTGCCTGAATTTGTGTTTTACTTTACATAAATAAACACATTTCCACCATAAACTGGCATGGCATAAATCGGTTAATAAAACTCACCAGAATGCAGGAAATGATGTGTTTAGCGCTCAAAACTTCCTGATCATCCAGACCTCCCCCCTGCTGGATGTTCACATGAAGCCTGGGAAGAGACTGTCACTTTGGTGTTGATGCTCAGATTTGCCTACTTATCTCACATCGCCTAGTCATCACATCGCAATTAACTTAACCCATTTTCAAAACCACAAAAGTCTTCCTCAAAGAGCTTTCATTCTATACAGCGTACTGTATGTCATCACATCGCTCAGAGCCTCATGCTCTGTATTAACTAATCTGTCAACTGATGGGAGCAGATGAAGCTGTAAACACAACATTAACATATTATTGCCTTTGTAAAATTGCCAGTAACAATGTGTTAGAAAATGTAGCTGTGTCTTATCACATCCACCAGACACACCAATATAAACTCACGTTGTAGGTCTGTGTCATTTTCTCATTTTCGTTTTTTTTAGGAAAAACAGCAACCTGCTAGAAACAAGGACGTTTTACGACTGCCTTCTTCTTCTTAGAACCACACGAGGACAGAAGTAATTCATTGTCGCTTTAACAAAATGACGATTAAATATTTGATTAGTGCTGCTATTAGTGTCCGTGTATAATTACACAAAACACGTCCAGTGTTTTTCTCAGATTAAAGGCAGCTGGTGTCATGTACATACTCTTCCTCCTGTTTGCATTTACAGGTGTTTAATGAGCTGAAAGGGAAGCGTTTGAGACATTATACGACTGGATCAGCCTTTAATCTAATTTAGTGCAGACTCTGCCTGAATTAGTTAAAGATTTGAATTTTTTTAATTAGTTTTTGTTTTTATTCAGTTTGGTTTTCAATATAACTTTAGTTTAATTAGAATTTTATGAATGCATAAGTAGTTTTAGTATTACATTCGTTTTGACAAATTGACTTGTTTTCATGTATTTTTTCTTTGGTGTTCGTGTTCTAGAAGTTGGATGAAATACTGCACGAAATCAAATTTGATTTACAAAATATTGTTCAGTGCACTTATTTAGTTTTCTTGTCACTTTTAGTCTTATCTCAGTTAACAGAATTTGCCACTGCTAGTTTTAATTTTAGTCTTAGTTATCATTAACTATACTGACCCTGTTCTTACTTACATATAGCTTTGCACTGTGCAGTGTGTACTTGATGAAACACAAAGAAAACAGCTCAATCTCTTGATTTACCAGAAAGGTTTTTGTGTGATTTGGGAGTCGGTTTGTGTGTTTGTGACTTTACATCTTCAGTAACAAGCCTTGCCCTGGGGACCACAATTAAACTGCACCAATGCCCACTGAGCATCGGCCAATGAAAATGCCAGAAAAAGAGGCCAAATTCCTCTCACTTGCTCTCTATATTTAATCTATCCCCAATCACAAAGAAAGGAGGTGGATTTCTGGAGAAGCAGACGGAGGAGAAGCTTCTGCCATGAGACAAAAGGGAGGTCTACAGAGACAAATACAATGAATGTCCTACCAAATTAATGAATCACTCTTACACTGATCACTGATACATTACTAACAATAATAATAATGATGTAGTGTGCTGACATACATACTGTAGCAACATGCTTCCACGGTATGACTTTACCTACACCTTTGAATTATTAAACGACTGTGACGAAGCAGAGAAAAGTCTGCATTTGTTGTAAATGTGGCTCGTGAAGCCACCGGGTTTTCTCTCGTGAGGCAAAAACCTGGCAAAAGACACATGAAATGTTTGCTTTAGAAATTCAACAGAGACACGAGGTGTAGTTAAATTAATGACAACGAAAAAAACAGTTCTCATTAACAAGTAACATGTAAAGTGACAACTTCTGGGGCCAGATATAGTAACACCAGCGTGTTGCACCAGCACAAATCCTCTACTGTCAGGATTTCATTAAGGTTTGTGGTTGTTAGGTTATTTCAGTCTCTATTGAATTTTTCTCAGAATCTATGCAAACAGAAATCAACATCAACAAGACAATAAATTACAGGGAAAATAAACAGTATTGACTGAAAGGGTTATTACACCTACCCTTTGTACATATTAGAGCAGGCAGCTCTACTTATTTAGCACTGAAAAAAACGTCTGACATGGCTGCGAACAGAGAGCAGGTGGCAAAAGACAGAGATTTTTAGCCACTTGTGTTAATTTATTTGGAATGACACAGGAAGTCGAACTGCAGAGGAGGGAGCTGCACAAGGAAGTTGTGTATTTTCAAATTCTGGCGCTTTTTTCCTCCTGATTTCGGCTCTTGCAGCTTTAATAAAAAGAGCACATAGACATATGACGTTACCAGCTGGTCAGGAGGCTCAACAAGAAGTTAAGCAGAGGTTTAATACATTCCATAAGCCTTCATGTTATCCTTTACACCAAAAAAACAGATCTGAAATACATGAAACATGCAACTTAGTGACATTTAAATATCCAAGGGTTTTTCATGGTTCTGTAGCCTATACAGACACTATGCAATGTTTCTTGCACATTACTGATTTTAACAATAACAACAGCCTACCAACCATAAAGAATACATGTATCTACTGCTCACGTTTGACCACAAACACAGTGTTGTGGGTTGTGGAAGTCAGAAGTCAGTCCTACCAGTGTGACTTCTCCGTGCGTCTCCTTTATGTCATGTCCTATGACATCTTCTCTAATTTCCTTGGTGTAACATGTCTTTCCCTCTCCTGCATTTACCTCTGTGTCCACAGTCCCTTTGAGAAGAGACTGGATATTATGACTTTAAAGCTGCTTCTCCCAAACTTGGCCTGGCGTGTTTTTATCGGGTTCCCGAATGTCAGAGTGAAATGAAAACAATGCTATGATATGCCAGTTCGTGTTTCTAATTGAAATAGAAGACGAGCTTTCTTCTTTTGCTGACACTGATCTGCTCAGATGCGTGTGCAGGGATCTCTCTCTCTCTTTTGCAAAACTGGACCTGAAAACGTGATTGATTTCTGTGATCCCTCACTCTTGTTCAGATGCGTGATGTCAAAGTGAAAATACAGGGATGAGTTTATACATTTTGGCTTCACCAAAGCCTTTTGAAATGCACAGGAGATACACAGCGTGCTTTAGATGGAGAGGTACACAGTAAATAAAGCTTAACACTGAATAAACAGGATCTCACAGAATTCTCAGTATCAAAACAAGTCAAAAACATTTTTCCTGAGCAAAAACACAGCAGAAAAGTAAATCAGTCATGTTTGTTTGCCTATGTTAGTGCTTGATTTTGTTGGTGACTAGTGAGTTGTTGAATTGCTAACATTATTCGTCCAACATTCCTGTTCTGATTCATTTTTAAGTGAATTCAGTAAAAAAATGTTGATGTTAAGGCAATTCATTATGTATTTTTTGAAGGTTTGGGTCCTGTAGAGACACCAAATTTCTGCTTTGGGTCTCAAACTGAAAAACATTGGGAGCCCCTGTTTTAAAGTATTTTAGGTGACTGAAATTGTTATGTTCATCCCACAACACACACCAATTCTAGTCCAGAAATGTAAACCAAGCCTTAAAGATATTGGACCAGATGCCAATAAAATGGTGCTATGGTAGAATTCAGAAAAATACAACCTAGTACGTTTTGAGGATTTTATACATTTTAGGAAATTGATGAAGTGTGTGAATGGCCTTGTACCAGAAATATTCATCCACGCCACTCTGGCCCGTCTGTCAATCTCTCGTTCCATCCTCCCCTCACTCGTGAACAAGATCCCGAGATACTTGAACTCCTCCACTTGGGGCAGTAACTCATTACCAACAGAAAGGGGACAGTCCACCCTTCTCCGACTGAGAACCATGGCCTCAGACTTGAAGGTGCTGATCCTCATCCCAACTGCTTCACACTCGGCTGCAAACTGTCCCAGGGCTGGAGATCACAGCTTGATGAAGCCAACCGGACCACATCATCTACGATGATGATGCGATCCTGAGTTCATCGAAGCGGACAACCTCCATACCCTGGCTGCACCTAGAAATTCTGTCCATAAAAATTCTGAACAGAATCGGTGACTAAGGGTTTTAAACATTAATTTAAAACGTCATATCTTAGCGTTGGTCATTTAATTTTATTTATTTTACTTATTTTTGTTTTCTTAAGTTGCACCATTGTTTCCTTATCTGTGTCAAAGTGTATGTGTTTGTCATACTTTTAGTCTTTATGCTTGTATTAGTGTTGTTTCTTAAAAACCTAACTAGATACAAGGTCTGCAAAGTAGCTATGGCTACAAGTCCTATATACATTGAATCGGTTGCATTTTTTTTTTTATGTAACAATGCTTATATTTACAGAGAGGTGAAGTACTGCCACTTCCTGCTCTGCCCCCCAAAATTGTATTAATAGTTTAACAGTTTAACAACAAAATTGTTTGTTGTTAAACTGTTGAAATATCAGACTGTGAAAATACGTAAATAGAAAGACTGCACACCCGAAAGTCGCGTTCTCTCTGCACAAGCTGCTTAAAGGTGAAATGTGTCGAGGTGATGGATGTTTTTGGTGTTGGTGACGTGCATCACGTGAGACGAGAGATGCATTCCACTGATCAGTTTCACACAAAACTACATGTTACTTTACTGTCTTTACCACAAACTGCTGCTTTCTTAACTCGTAAAATTACTAAAGCTGTCAATTGATTACAAATAATTAACTAATAATTAGTAATTAATCGCAATTAATTGCATTTTTTCTTCTTAAGATAGAAACTTGTAATAATTTACATTTAAATGTAAAAATCGTAGACTTTATGAGGAATAAATACAAAATAAATATTTATTTTTATTTATTATTAACATTTTCTCTGAAGTAAGGTGCAATGGGGCACACTGGAAGGGGGGGGTCCTCTCTCAGCCTCCTTCCGCTGCCTGTCCTCAGTATTTGTTGCTGTTTCCTGAAAGAAATGTGTAAAATCTACACTTGTGTTTGCCACATTACAGTGACAAGCTGTGTCGCATCGTTAGTACAATCTGGCTCTGCGTTGAAACGAACTGGCTCTTCGTAACTCTTAAATAATACATTTGTTGTTAGTCGATCACAAACACAACTGACCACTCTCATCTCTTTTTCTGGATTGCAGCCTCACACTAATTTGTGCTGTTTAGTAAATCTGGCCCCTGACGTTGGGGGAAAAAAAAATCTAGAAGCAATTAATATTCCAAGAACTGAATATCAAAAGGTCATGTTGAAGGGCTGTTAGATTGAATTTCTACAGAAACACATAACAGGTGGTAACCTGTATCTGAAAATATCCAAAAACGTCTGAGCAAGATGAACCGTATACATACACTCATGACTCATTTGCTTCAATAGCACTAAAATATTCGATTTTGTATTGACATGCACATCAGTACTGTCATCTCAGGTTTGATAAATCACATGTCCGCTGATACATCAATGAGGCCTCGGTGCCCACATGCTCCATTCATCCCTCATACAGTCTTATAGTGCATATGTCTCATGCCTTTTCTGCCTTTACTCATCCATAATCCCCTAATGGCTACACGCTGTTATTTCCCTGGAGGGGCAGTGAGCCGCGCACCGCTGCGGGAATGCATTAAATTCAAGAGTTGTTGACGCACGCTCAACGGAAAGCAATAACCTGCACAGGGTCATTCTTTTTTCCCCCTTTCTTGTATTTTCTGAGGTCGAACTGAATTGCCTTTCAGTGCTAGTGTGATTATGTTCCGTTTAACATGGGAATTATGAGAATTACACACATAAGCGTAGTGCAGCATGGCTTGACAAGATTAAAAACAGCTGCACTGGGAGGGAGAAAGACACAAAGGAGAGGAGGGAGGGACAGAAACACTCCGAGTGACGAGACAGACATGTAGCTTTACAGTTTTAATATTGTCTACTGTAGCCTTAAACTTCTTGAGGATGAGTTATATATTTAGGTTTGCAATCATCAATCCTGTGTGCATTCACTTTCCTGACTGAAGCCGTAAATTCAAGGCAAGAGTTTGTGTTAAAATGTAGAGTACCTGTGCTTTACTTAAGTATTTATACTTCTGACAACTTTTTACTTTTACTCCCTACATTTTAACACAAATATCTGTACTTTCTACTCCTTACATTTTCAAAAAAAGAGGCTTGTCACTTTTTAGCATTAATGCATCTGAGGGGAATTGCTGTTGCGCAGCTTCACAACATCAAGACAGATTTCAACCTAAATGGATGTTACAACAACAACCTAAGATGAAAATGACGTATTACTGTTATTTAAACTATTCTTCGTGGTCAGAATGTGACAAACATTTGCCAAGCAACAGGACAAGGTAAAACAACATAAAAGATGTAACAAGCCAAAAAAAAAGTCGCAAAAGGCGACATGGAAGGTGTAACAAGTAACAAGATAAAAACGTAGGAGTAAAAGACGTAAGAAGACTGGAGAGAGACTGGATCGCAGAGAAAAGGTGTCGTAATGTTTCAAGTTTAGTTGCTGACACTGAAAACTGATTTGCACATTGGAGTTCATTATTTTCAATTGTTTTTAATTTGATTGGAAGTTAGAATTATATTTAGTATTATATTTACATAATGTGAGGTTCAGTTCACGATGCACACAAACAGCCACTAGAAATGTTTGAAAATGACTTTTATACTTGGAGTACATTTTCACCTTTACTGCAGTAAAGAGAATGCAGTGGTGGAATGTACTTAAGTATGGTACCTCAACGTGCAATATGTAGTATGAGTGAAGAAATCTACATGTATTGATGTAAATTACATGTAACCACTTTTCTATTTCGAATGTGTGAACGGATCATGACGAAACTGCATCTTCAAACAGATGTGTCCACTGTCCTTGCATCCTAATCTGTTCATACAGTTCTCACAATTAGTAGCAGTTCTGGCCAAATGTGTTTTGTGAGGTCACAACAACCTTGACCCTTGACCTCACTAATGTCTACTCAGTTCATCCTTGAGTCCAAGTGAATGTTAGTTTCAAATTTTCAGAAATTCCCTGAGGGTGTTCCTGAGATATTGAATTCACAAGAAAGGACAGACAAGAGGTCAAAGCGACCTTGACCTTTGGCCACCAAAGTATAATCACTTCCTCCTTGTGTCCAATGAACATTTGTGCCAAATTTTGCATCACTGTCAAACTTCTTGAGATATTGTATTTTAATGTAATAGGTACTGGCCAACGGACACACCTTCTTCCTTCTTATAGAGATGTGCTGTAGATGAATACCTTCTCTGAATGTCTGTGCTGCCTACATCCGTAATAACAGCCTGAACAATGATTTCTATGTAAAGGACTAGGGATTTAGCGTCAAAGCTCTCACATGAGTGCCTCAGTCTCTCTTCTGCACCTCTACAGCGGCAACAGTGTGCAACACAAGCTACTGTTAGCTTAGAATGGAGTTAGCTAATTCAACAAATTACCAGCTTCTAGCACAACACACACTCCAACACAAACCATGTAAGTGCACGAGCACATGCAAATCTTCCATCAGAAAATGAACGCTTTTCTCGACGTTCTCATCTTTCCAACTGCAGCAACAGTGTGCAACACAAGCTACTGTTAGCTTAGAAATGGAGCTAGCTCACCCTATCAACAAATCGCCAGCTCCCAGAACAACACAGACTCCAACACAAACTTCACATAAGCACTTGAACAGTTAAAAAACAGTAAGTACAAATTCCAAGTACTTGTGCTTTACTTGAGTATTTCCACGTTATGTAACTTTATTCCATTCCACTTTATCTCAGAGGCAGATATTGTAATATTTGTATTCTATATTTGGACGTGCTACATTTAAAGCTGTAGTTGCTTTTCAGATTATGATTTTTCATCACTTCCCTGTCCAGTGAAAACCAAGGTACAAATGTGCTGATTTTTAATATTTGTGATAAACTGAAGGATGAAGTGTTCCTTTATGGATCGGGTTTAAAATTCTCCTCTGTAAAATGAATAAACTCTTTAAAAACCCTTGTGTATTAGCTGGAAAATGTAATGTCACAGAGCTGAACACAGGTGTATTTTCCTGTGCTCGTGAAAAGTTTAGGTTTTAGAGATACGTATGGTATTGTAAGCCTTGACCCTCATTTACAATGATGATGCTGAGATTACATGTGGTTCTCAGAGGACAACGACGCTACAAGATAGATCGAATATGATGCATTGCTGTAGATAAAACTAGCCAACAGTATAAAGTAGTTCAAATGAGCTCAACCTTAAACATGTACAGCAGTAAAATGAATCGAGAAACATCAGATATAACAGTAAAACACTGACAGGGACCAGTTTACTTTGACCTCTCATGCTAAATGACATTTTGCTGAATAAGATTTTGAATGTAGTTCTTTTACTTGTAGTGGAGTATGTTCACAGCTCAGTTCCACTGAGACAGAAATCTAGCAATTGCCAGGCCCAATCTGTGACTTGCACTTTTGTCCTGCATCATCAGTAAAAATGAGAAAAGAAGGAAATTGCCTTCCAGTTTACTGAAAGGTGAAACCCTGCCTGGAGGAGGAAATCACTGTGAAAAACCTGGAGGGTCTAAGTGAAACAGCGAGCGGGGGAAGCCCTAGTAACATCGCCCTGAAAGGCATGAGCCACATCACCTCCCCTCTGGGCTTCACCTTCAGTCTGGAGCTCAGCATGGAGCGGCTAAATGAAATGACTGGCGAAAATGGCTGTTGAAAAAAACAAAAAACCCCCGTCTCTCTTCAATCTGATTTGGGCCGACTTAATTATCAGAATCAGAAGGGTGGCGTTTTCAAGCCGCCGGCACAAGACAGTTCATTAAAGACCCTCCGCCGCTTTGTTACCCCGGCAACTCCCGGGGATCGATGTGTAATGCGCTTTTTGTTTATGGAGACGGAAGGAAAAGGGGAGGGAAAAGGACAAACTAATTGAGCTCCTCCAATTATTATCCTGATAGCCTCGTGGCCTCCTGGCTGGCACGCCGGTAACAGCGGACAGATCCTACCTGTGAGCAATTATAGGTGTATTTCCAACTCAAATCTGTCACATGCACGGGATGCTGCAATTGTTCGCGGTGAATACGCTCAAAAGAAACTGTGCAACATGGACGGAGTGGTGTCACAAGCGAAACAGAAAAATACAACCACTCATCTTTATCTTTCTTTTCCCTCTCCTCGACATACAGCCAATAGATTTCTAATGGCAGGTATAATTGAATTTCACAGCCTTCCTACTTACAAACACACACACGCACAAACTCGCAAATAGCCCTTTCAGCTGTTAGCGTCTGAGTCAAAATAAACACCACTAATATGGTGTCTCACACACAGTAATTACAACCCAATCTGTGGTGTCTCGCCTGTTTTCCCTTTTAATTGCTCCTCTCTCTTTCTATCAATCCCCTCTTCTTCTTCCTCCTCTGCCCTCCCCTCCATCCCTCCGCGCTGTCGCTCCTCACCATACTGCATTTGAAGAATTAGCCGCGCTAACGCAGGCCCTAATTGGCTGTCACTGTGTGCTCGAAAATGTGAAGCCACTTCCTCGATATAATCATGTTTACACGCGAGCGCCGGGTGCCAGACTGCTGGGCTTGTCTCTATCGAGCTTGTTTAGGGAGTAATTTACTGTAAAATTGGCTATGATAGTCAGTCACAGAGAAAGAGAAAGAGAGGAACTAGCTCAGCGTAAAATGGGTGCTGTTGAGACACGACTTCCTCGTCGTGCAGTTTTTCTTTTTTTCCGTTAATTTAGGAGGGGTTGTGTGTCTCTCTCACCGTACAGTAGTATCATCAGGTGAGTCTCATTTATCGCCCTCTTATCTTCATCAGTCTAATAAAAGTAAAACAGGTTTTAACAGTGTATTACAACGATTAACAAATAAGATGGATTACAAAACGTCTAGAACTAGAAAAAAGGGAGCATAATCATTTTGCCGCTACATTTGTGAACAGGCATTTTCTCTCCGCTACTTCAATTTATCACACTAATTGGTGGAGATAAAACACAGCCATTTCAGAAATAACAAATCAAGATGCAACTTTAAAAAAAAAAGAAAAGGAAAAATACACAGGACCATAATTCATCTGTCGCTGCTTCCCTTCAGTATAAGAGACCTAAAAGAGGTTCACTTCAAATAGAGTAGTCATGCTGTATCTTTCACTTTTAAGAGTATAAGCGTAGTTTTCCATAAGTGTCAAGAGTATTTCAGATTAAAAGCTTCTTCATTTGGAAGCGCGGTGACCGGAGGGCAACTCTCCCAGGAATACATTCCTTATTTACCAGCCCCGTTAATTCCCATTCCCAGCACAGTAAGGGTTGGGGGAAGGTGGGGGCCACTTGAGAAGTCTGCACACTGTGAAGTAGACCTGACATTTTTCTCCTCTAATTGTGTTTTCTTCTCGTTTTGCAGGACTGTATGTGTATGAGTTTGTTTGTGTGTTTGTGTGTGGCTCTCCTGCAACAAAAAACTGTATTTACAATGTGTGTGTGTGTGTGTGTCACTGAGTGCATGCGTGCACATATGTGTGTGCATTTGCACAGGCATACTTATTCATCTCTCCGTGTGTATACAGAAACAGTGTTTTTTTTTTTGCCAATTAGGCACTCAATGACAGGACATGTGGTGAAGCAGCTAGCTGGGCTATTCATGGATCAGCAGTTATGGGAGGAAAATTTCAAAATACCAACTGGATACACACAGTCACACACACACACACACACACACACACACACACAATGAGCTTCAATAATTTAAAATGCTCAGTGTCTGAAGCTGATCTTGGTGGCTCAGACAGCAGGATGCTGTCACTCAATGCATCACGCATTGTCCTCTGCTACCATAAAACTTACAAAGTTTTTAAAGTTATTTATTTTAATTTGATTTAATAATTTAACCCTTTCACCCATCCATCCTTCCATCTTCTGCTGCTCAGGCCACATCCTCCAGCTCCTCTGGGGGGACACCGTGGCCTCCAGTGTGTTTTGTGTAGTGGACTGATGCAGTCATTAGGCTTGTGTTCCTCTCAACAAATCTGCAGGTGTTGGAAAAAGCCTAAGTGTGTTGTGTCACGTCTTAGGACTACACACTCTCACTCCTCACATTTCGATGTACAGGGTACCCTTAGAGCATCACTTTTCAACGTGTGGGGTAGTCCAAATATCTAGACAATGCCATAGTTGTGGTTTGGTTAGATTTAGACATAAAAACAACTTGGTTAGGGTTAGAAAAGGGTTGGGAGAAGGGTAAAATAAGAAAGACAAAGAGAGAAATAACCACCTCCTACTGAGGTTTTTAGCCACCTAATGACTGTCATCAATTTCTGATGTCTAAGCACATACATTGACTTCTATCTGGTACCCTGCACATTGAAAACTGATGCTATAGATTCCAAGAGCTCTTGACCAAGTGACAGCATATGATGAGTTCGGAGTGAGAACAGGGTCATTAGAATGGTTCAGCTAGTTAACAAGCAGAACCTGGGGCTGAAAAACAAAGCCAAAGCATAAATGACAATACCTGTAGTTCCTTGAATAGCCAGGTTGGCTCCAAAAGTGAGTCGATCCCACAGACCCCCATGTTAAAATGCCCTATTTAGAAGAAGAAACACATTTAGAGCCAGGTATAAGAACAGATTTGGTCTCTGTAGCTAATTTCCCTGTTCATGGCAGCTGTGCAGGGAGTGAATTTTTCTGAAACTCAGCTATTAAGGTTCATTCTCAGCCACGTCCTGCAGCGCCTTATAGGGGTCACTGAGGAATCTCCAAGGCAACCAAGAGATAATCTCTCCAGCGTGTCCTGGGTCTTCCCCAGGGTCTCCTCCTGGTTGGACATGGCTGTAACACCTCACCAGGGAGGCGTCCAGGAGGCATCCTAACCAAATGAACCACCTCAGCTGGCTCCTCTTGATGTAGAGAAGCAGTGGCTCTAAGGGAGAGCCCAGCCACCCTGCGAAGGAAATGTATTTCTACCGCTCATATCCACATTGTCATTCTTTTGCTCACTACCCACAGCTCATGACCATAGGTGAGGGTAGGAACGAAGATCGACTGGTAAAGCGAGAGTTTCACCTTTCAGCTCAGCTTCATCATCTGCATTTAGGTCACAAACGTTATACACTGATGCAGCAGTAGAGGAGCAGAAAACAGTCACTGAAGAGGGTTAGGATATGTGCAAA
>JAPQRN010000022.1:2877063-2893382 GCA_037367275.1 Coranthus polyacanthus
AAAAAAATATGCCATGAATTGTTGTACATACATTTTCAACATTATTTTGATTCTTCCGCTGTTGAATAAATTGCACTTTGTTGCAGCAGGAACATCAATATCAGATAATCGATAACATCAGTAACTGCTTCTAACATTGACAGGTAATGGTTAGTTAGTTACTTGGTTGACTAGGCGGCAACACACCATCAATTAACAGACACATGAAACAAATAATTCAAATGCTAACAGAAACGAATGCATGACTTACTAACTGTTCCACTACCAAAACTCTTTTTTATTACCCTCGCCGACAGTATTGCAATCAGGTCCATCTGTCTGTCTTTCTGTCTCTCTGTCTGTCCCCGTAACTCAAACAGTACAAGACATTTCAACTAGAAAACTTTACACGAGGCGGGTCTGTCCCATGTCTCGGTCCTCCTAGAAGGTCCTGATCTGGATCCAGGTCAAGATTATAGAATTTTTTGAAAGGATTTTTCACCATTGGGAGATACAGCACTTTTGGACATTTTGGTGATTTTCTCTGAAATTAAGGCATTTATTATTAAAAAAAAAATCACACATGCTACATGACGGTATCTATCAAGATGATCAATCTCATCAGATCAGCAAGAAACTGATCTGGAAGACAATGCACAACTGAGAGCATATTTTCATTTAATTTCTAAATTCAACATATTTAATGGGGGTTCCTGACCTCAGTTTTGAACATTTGGTTTCTGAACGTCATTCATTTTTCATGAATTTGTCCATGACACTATTGACAGTGAAATCACATCCACTCCTCCACGAGTAACTTCAAAATAATTGATGACAAAAACATGAATCCAAATCCTTACAGTATGGTTTAAGGTTCAAGGAACTGATTTATAATTTGTTTCTTTGAGTGTATTCACATCATAGTGGAATTATTCGGTGTGCTGGATATGAGTTAAGGGGACGAGGGTCTGCGATCTCTGCAGCTTGACCTTGTTGTGTCTTTCATAGCTGGTGAACTCCAACCAACCAAGCTACTGGAGTGCCCACCAGTCAACGACTCAAACCATTACTCTTCAACTTACAAGGATCAAGGGACAACACTGGCAGACACATATACATTATGTTTTCATTTGGTAACATTCAGTCATGGTCAAGGCTATGATTTATTGCAAAAATCTGTTGCATTAAACTTTTTTGATAGATCAAACCTTTCCACCTCAGCCAAGTGTATACATCCTTTTGTGATATTTCAATTATTTATTTAGTTAGTTATTTTTTAATTTCCACTGTTTTTATATGCACAAATTGAAAGGGTGATAAACATTTAAAAGGTGGCTGAGGGACGTGCCCTCATGGAGACATGTTTAAATGATAGAGTTCAGAACATCTGAAGATACAAGCATTATAACCTCACAGTATTGTAATGATCTAATAGAAATAGGGCATTTGACATAAAAAAAAAAATACAATACAACGATAAATTGAAAGTACACATAGCGAGATGCAGTGGACATTACTGTATGTTTGTCTGCGCAAATCTTTTGTTTTTGTTTCTTCCCTGGATTGTCTTTTTCATTTTTCTCCCTGATGTGTTTCTACTTCTATTTTCTGCCAACCTCTGTCTCATTTTCTTGCTCCGTATTATTGTTTCTTTGTATCTCCGTCCCTATACTGTATATACATATTCCTATTATTCTTTCCTGATTTTTTCCTCCCCTTGTTTTCTTCTTCTCCTCTTCCTCCTCCTCACCTTCTCCTGGCTCATCTCACCATGTCTCTGTCTCTCTCTGTCCTCTCCCTTCCCCTCTGTCTTTCCTGCAGATTCCTCCCTGTCTCTCTGCGTTCACTCTTTCTCTCTCTCTCCCAGGGGTTTCCTTCAGCTTCTAATACAAGCTGACGGTGAATGACAGGCCAAAAGGACTTCTCTCAGATACAGGACGCAGGGGACAAGCCACATACTCTTTCTCTCTCTCTCTCTCTGTCATATACTCATATGTAGACGCTGTCTCACACTCAAATCTCCATTTTCCTCTTTCTCCTTTAATCTGTTCGACCGTTGCACTTTTCCTGAACACACTTTGTGTATGTGTGTTAGCTGTGCGTGGTTGTCACAGAGCTCACGGTGACACTGGCCTTTCTGCAGTTTAACTGGACTGACAGACAGGAGCAAGCTGCCACCACACACCTTCTTTGCGTGTTTGCGTGTGTGTTGGTTTTTTCGCTCAGCAGAGATTAAAGAGCGTTCATGGATATCATATTCATCGCCTCTGGACCACGAGGGCGGTCTTCTTTCCTGACCGCCTGTCTGTCCACCTGCCAGCCTAATTACCCATCTGTCTCTCCGCCAGGCTGTCTGTCTCGCTGCCCGATGATGCACTCTGTAGCCACAGACGCTGATTCTGCGCAGTGCAGCCGTGACATTTAGGAAGTGAGATCACCAAAGTTCGTCTTTTTGGGGTGAAGAAGAGCAGAGAAAAAACCAGGGTAGGTGAGTTAAAGACATTCATCTAATCACATTTAAGAATACAATATTGAGGAATACAGCATAATTAACAGCAAGTGTAATGTGAAGAAAAATATGGCTTTAGTCAGCTGGCATATGTCTGGAATGAGTCCTATTGTCGTCACGAGTCTAAAATTTACTGTTTGGAAGCTAATGAAGTGTGAAAGAACAAGTATGACTTTTCTATTTGTGTGCCTGTTTCGGTCTTAATTTTCAGGAATAGGGATATTTCATAGCATTATAGCATTTCTACTGTAATTAGTTTAATTGGACAGTGCTGTTTAAGGCTAGTATTTCTTTAGAATGTAAAAAAGGTTTAGGTGCATGTAGAATAGGTTTCTCAGTGTAATTGTTAAATTAGTTTTGATAGTACAGCACAATATCTGTGGAAAAGCGATCCCATCGGTGAGAAAATTGGCTTAATCTGCTCTATGTGTTGCTTTCTATGTATTTATTCTACATATCCCTGGGTATCCCTTCCCATGAGCTGTGCGGAATTGACTTAAGGCACAAAGGAAGTCTCTTAACTAAATCACAGAGAAAGGCGGTGTCACTTTAAAAAAAAGAACAGTGTGAAGCTGCTCAAAATTTTAGATGTAGAGTTGCTGAAGAAAATCGACTCCCAACAGCTGTGCTCTCCTCAGTGAAACAGAAAAATAAAGGCAGCCTGAAGTCGTAGTGACAGAGCCTGTAGGAGGCCTTCGCTGGACGTTTACATGCTCAAGACAGGGCTCAGGGGTGATTAAAGACTATGGGCCAAATCCACAAAGAATGGATTGCACCTAGAGTTGGGTCAATTTCTGGTTTTGCCGGTCCAGCCTGCTGTAGGAGCTTAAACCGGTTTGATTTATTCAAATAGACTGAGGAACCTGTGCCGATGGCACCACAGCGCTAAATCCAACTTGTTTTGCATTAGTAATAAGCAATATGACAACTTGACTATAAATAATATTATGTTTGTTATAAACAGACTCTAGTGTCTGACGAGCTGCACATTTTCTGCCAATGCAAGGATGACAACACAAGACAGATCACATTTTTGTACAGGGAGGCGGATGATGAATGCAGTGCATGTCGCCCGTGTTTACTATAAAGTTCATACATTTTTTGGGTGACGATGAGAGGAGACATGGCAGACTTAGTCTCAGAGAAAACTAAAACTGCACCAATATGGCAACATGTCGGATTTGAAGCTGACGAAAAAGAGGTGAGCCGTGTTGCTGAGGAAACATGTCATGGCAAAACTGACTATGGTGCTGTTTAAGTCTAGCCAGACCTATCTCTACTATATCCAGGAGACAGTGCTGCTTTGCTCCTATTTCTTCCTTTCATTATTTAATGTTTATTGGCAGTTGTCAAACCAGCTTAGAGGTGCATTACCGTGGCTGGAGTTGCTACACTCTCATTCATGGGCCTTGACAGTCTAATTTGTTCCATTCAGGAGTGATTCCTGACTGGAAGTGCAAAACCTAGAGGTACCAGCCCAACTCTAATTGCACTAGCTAATAGCACAGTGAATTGCACCACATCTCTACCTGCAGTCTGCTTTGAGGACCTATACACAAAAGATTTTGTACAAATGATATGCCAGTACAAACAGGGCCATAAAGTAATCTGTCCTTGCATCTGTAACACAATCTGCTGAAATGTCCATCAAAATAGGCTCCAGTTATTGAGGCAGGTCTGAAATGTGTTTTTTAATGTCTTAAAATAATATTTAAACAGGATTTTGCAGAAACATACTTACTGATGTTCTGTTTTGTACTCAGAGCTGGCTGCAGCATCACACAGCAGATGAAACCATAAGTGCGTCTCCAAACTCCAAAAGAACATTTATGTGCCACAGCAGTGTAACTTCATTAACAACAGATCAGTTAGGATCTGATGCTTATTAATGCTGTGTTCTGCAGCTGTTGCACTCACATTCCAGGTTTATAATGTGTATAAAATATAAAGTGTTTATAATAAAGCAGCCTGGTCTCCATCAGAGCTGTTGGGACATTTTTATTGTTAAGTAGCTGAAAGAACGATGATAAACCCAATACCCAATATCTGACTGAAGATTTTGCCCTTGATATCATTAAACATAAATCAATATAAGCCTCACAAACCCAAAGATTTGAAGAAAAAGTCAGAGAGAGTGAGTCAGGAATGAGCAGCTTTCTGCAGACATTAATTGCACCAATCAGACTGTGCTGGTCTTTTGTGAATTAGACGATTTTTGCAGTGAGGCTTATTTGCATAGAAAGGGGCAGGTTTTGCACTAGATGTATGAATATTACCTCATTTACATCCATGCAAATGGCACAGATGCACCATGACGTTGTCTATTTGGCAGCTCAGCAAATTGCATGCTATCGTGCTACATTTGCACCTGTCACAAGCATTTTTTTTTGCCAATTGCAATGTTGGTTGATGGTCAGTCTGCCAGTCTGTCAGTCCACCACTGTGTCTTAAGTGTGGCATCACAATGCCACAAGCAGGGCTCTATACTCTTCACCTTGTAATTTACTGTGTACTCACACTACTTTAATTAAATCACTTCCAAGCTTTAAATATATCATGTCTCTGTTATACACACACTACAATTTTATCAGACCTCCCACTCTAAATCTACCATCAAAGATTACTAAAAAACTCACTCTGCAGCGCATTCAATGTCTGGCTATGCACATCATGCCCATCTACTCACCTACAAGAAAGAACAGAGCATGTTGAACTTTCTGTACACCATATGCAGAGAAAAATGCCTTGTCTGTCAAAATTGCCTGCAATGACCTTGGTGTTTTCTTTGAATGAATTCAAGAAGTTCAACACTGCCTGGATTCAAAAGCTCTTGGAGTTTTTGTTCTTGAATAATGGACAAACAAAAGACTGACTCAACTTCTGTACACCATTTATTCAGACTGTAGCACTGCTTGTTGCTAGAGCAGTAAGACAATTTGGACTTGGGGCTTTATTGACAATTACTTCACCAACTACTAATAGCAATTTTAAAATGTGCAACATAGAGTGGGAACGTGCAAGCAAATAAACAAATACAGTTTGTTAAATGTGGAACTATTTGGTTAAAAGAGGGTTTTCACAAGTTTTTTTAAAAAGACAAGCAATGCAGTAATAGAAACTAGTTTTCAATCACAGTTAAGGAACTGTGAACATTAGGCAAATTAAAAGATTTAAAACAATGGCGAGGTTTAAGACACCGTGTTCACGTTCACTGTTGTGTGACTGGGGTGTTGTATTACACATTGTATTAAATGATGGGAAAGAGACATGCAGAGGTGGAAAGAGAGAATAAATAGATGACTACAGTATTTGCTTCTGCTTATGTGCACAACCAAAATGAAGCAAACAGCAAATGACTTGATCACTGCTTTTACACCAGCATGTTTTGTAGACACAGGCATCAAAATCTGAATTTGTTTGCATTTACAAAATGCAGATAAGCTGTTCGGTAAAACCATTGAGCATCTTTTCCTTGTTTCCTTTGTCAGTTAAATAAAGGTTCAGATGAATTAGCAAATCACAGATTTTAGTTGTCATTCCATTTTAGAAAATGTCCCAACTTTTCTTGAAATAGGTTTTGTGCATTCTTAGGTCAAATATGTAGCACTTCTGTCACGTCTGTTGAGCCACCCCTGCTGTGGCATTGTAGAGGTCATGTTTTACTGTACTGTTCCGCCGTTCTAGGTGATTTAATCATATACTTTCACTCAGAAATGATTTGTCTGGGAAAACCAAGCAGAATGAATTTAGTATTTCATCGAGGAGTTTTCAGGGCTGAAGCTTTCTGCTGGTCAAAAAATACAAATACGAAACTAATGGCTGAAATAACTTTTGTATAGCTTCATTCACATAGTAACAGCAATGCATCCTACCAGTATTAATATTAGAACAAGGGATGTTTACTAATATAGTCAACTAAAAGCATGAGACAAATAAAAAGTGAAAACAGTGGTGATCGAGAGACTTAGTAGCTGAACAAGGGAAACCCAACTTTACTGGAAAAGGGGTTTGTCCGTTATACAGTATTACAGTCCATTATAATATGAATATACTGCTTAGAAACGTACAGGGTGTTGAAAGAATACACCCTGCATAAACACTCTAACACACATACTAAGGTCACACGGAGACAGACGCTGTTGTCCAGAATGAAACGTACACACTGAGACATTGAGCCAGGTGAATGCAGAAGGATTAGGGTTAACCAGATATCACCGGGATGCGCTGTCTGCTGATCTTCCTCTAGAGACTCTCTTGTCTGCTTTTTTCATTGTGCCATACCCCTACTGTGCTGCATCTAAATCTTTCCCCACTGTATGTAAAAGATGGGAGAAGGATGCGTTTTGTCTGCCCTCTTTTTGTTTCACTGGGGAGCCTGATCTCTGCTTCATGCTTGTTTGTACACATAATGCCTCTCTGAGAAAAAAAGGGGGGTCACAGCAAGCTTTTAAGGAGTCACTGACAGGGTGACAATAAAACAGTCTGCAAAGTTGGTCCCAATTATTTCACAAGCCACTGCCCTCTTCTGTTTGCATACACTAAACTTTCTAATCAAAGCTGGATCTAAGGTAGCTGTGCAAGGCAGCAAGAGCAAAATCACAAATGTATAACGCTTTTATATCTATAAATTTTTTATACAGTACACTGTAGCTAAATTAGTCATGCCTTGAACTTGCTAAGTCAAACTTCTAGCTGGATCAAGTCATACAGGGAACAAGCTGTTATTCACGGAAAAGGTGCAGAATATTTAACATAAAATCCCAAGTTATATTCAATACATACTTTTTCAGTCGGAGCGTTCGCATCTTGAAATTTTCTGCCGATGTGTCGTATAGTTTAAGCACCCAGCGAACACAGCAAAACATGAGGACAAGAGGAAACTACAGGCAGAGTGCTCTGAAGGTAAATACAATGACATACACCTATAGTGCATCATAAGTGATAACTGAGATAAATTATTGCATGAATTATTAAATTGTTTTCTAGGAAAATCTTACATAGTATACCTTTAAAGGAGCTACATGTAGGATTTCTGCTTTAAAATATTGAAAAATGACCTAAAATGATCATTAGAGTGTTTAGAATAAAGTGTTTTGATGTGCCAAAGATGCCAATGTATTTAATTGTAGAGATATGCACTGAATTTATTCACAGGTATAGGAAGGTGTTACTGTGAATGTATGTGACCACTAGAGGGAGTAGTGAGTCACTCTGTCGGTCTTCCAGTGTGTTGAAAACTAACGCCATGGGGTCTTTGACCAAAGCGTCAGAATGTGACAAGATGAGGATGAGAAACGGTAAGAAACAACTTTCAGAGTCAAAGAAAGTGACAAAGTGATAAACAACAGAAGCATTGTCATCGTTTTCTTCAATGGACACTGATCTAAAGTACAAAAAATTAAGTTTGATGCTAAAATCGCAACGTTTCTTCTCCACTGGTGAGTTTGATTATGAAACTTATGAAGGTATGAAGTTACTATGTTGTTGTTATGTTTGCTGCCGTTTGTTGATCCACGGTTCAGACTAAAGTGTGACAGTTCTGACCTCATTCGGACAATTCAAAACAGATCTTTAGTGCAGCTACTGACAACACAAACCGTATGGAAAACGGAGGTGATTTGTGGTTTCACTGTGGCTGTCTTTTGTCTGAAAACAGAGCTAAGCTAACAGAGCTATAATGTAAACTATCGGCTGACGCAGTAACCTATCTGAAGATCTGAAGAAGGACACAGTGTTATTTTGAACAACTGAGGATAAAACTTGATGATACCATGATACAGATGTGTGTAAACAATGAGTTTCACCCTTTATTCAGTGAGTGATACAATCTGCAGATACAGCGTTCATTCGTTGGTGGTTTTGGTAGCCGAAGGTGCATCCTGGTACATGATTTGCCCCTGTTGTTGATTGTTGTGAATATCAATACTACATATAACCCCTTAAAACCATCTGCCCGGTACCATGTAGCCAGTCCCCTGAACCCTCCCACTTGACATACTGTACCCATGCATGAGAAAACGTCAATAAATGTAATAGCCAGACATTAATATCATCTGAATAGCAACATATTGCATGGAGACATGTATGCACCAGCACACACATAATAATTCAGCAATGTGTATACATTTATGTCATGACAGACCTAGTAGTGCAGTTGATATGCTTTAGATTAAATGGTGTGAAGGGCACTCCTGCAAATACCACTCTGTTTGTCAGTAAATGTTTAAAAGTAAATGTTTTCACCCTGAAACATATACATTGTTTTGCCAGTTGTAAAACGGTTTCCTGCACTGTAAATAAGAGCGCCATAACCTCTGTGCTCTCTGTGGATCCTGCTGTGGCCACACAAATGATACTGACCTCTTTGCAAAACACAATGCAAAATCATTGCTTTTCATTTTTATTGATGTATCAGCATCATGATGTTCTGACACGACAGGCCAGCACAAATCTAATAAGTTGTTTAATATACAGTTGTCCTGGCATAAGATTAATTAACATACGCTCTGGCTATTTATAGGCATATTTTTGAACAGGGGTTGTCATTAACTGAATTATTGTCTGTCACCGCATCCAGCACTTCTGTTGAAATAATTAAATCAGTTATGGAAAGTGCAGCCTGTAATCTTATTTTCTAAACCTGATTACATTTTGTTGACAGGACATTGGTGGGTCTTATGGTTGCTGGGTGTGACAGGCTACTGCACCACAAGGTTGTCACGTCCTATAAAGTAATTTTAAGGAAGATTGGACTTAGAGATCAACATGAAACCAATGCGTATATGTACAACCAAGTGTCTAAGACTGATTCCACAATACAGTGTTGAATGGTGACTTACTTAAACCTTGCACATTTTCTAATGTTTTCAGTGAAAATAAGAATGTTATATACCAGGAATCAGAATGTCGATGTGATTAGAAAAGATTTGTCCTTTTCTTGGTCTTGTTTAATACCTACATTTAACAGCCTTTTCCACCAAGGTGGTTCCAGAGAGAGTAGAGCTAGTGCCTAATCTTGAAGCAGTTCTTTGTGTTTCGATACTTTGCTGGCCTGGAACCAAGAGCCACTTAGGGTGATGTTAGGGATGTCAGGTAACATGGGACGAATAAGATTTTACCACTTGGGCTCTTCAGACAACAAAAAGAAGCTCCAGCACACCATTAAATCTAAGAGAAGCGAGACAGTGTGCGGGAGCTTCTTTTTGTGGTCTTCAGAGTTAACCTTCTCCAACGAACCTGTCGGTACATATAGGTGTGCAGAGATTTTTTTTAAATAAATGTCTTGGGCTCTTAAAATATCAGCAGCCAGTCACCAAACACGTTATCATCTTGCATGAAACAATCATTTTGATTTGTCTGAGATAAACAGGATGGTTGAAGCAAAGCTTGAAAAATCACCAGTCCCAGAAGTTGCATGGTAAGCCTTGTGACATGTTGATTTTCTCTTTTTGGCAGCTAATAAGAGTTCAGCAGCTAAAACAATAAGGCTACAACACATTTACACAGTCTTTACACTACAGAGAGCGTTGCATTATAGGTCGTTGGCATTAACGTTGCTAGGCTAGCAATTGTATTTACGTCAATTTATAGTATTTATTTATAGTATAGAAACCTGTAGCGTTTGTGTAACGTGTTGTTTTGCTGCTGCTGCTGCTGAGGAAATAATGACTGATGAAATGATGACTTCAGACAGCAAAGAATTACAGTAACTCCATGAGCTCCTGGTCCAGCTTCTGAAGGTCACAACCAAAAGCAATATTGAAGTGTAAAAATAATTTTGGTTTGACTGTTTAAAGTCTCTCAGGATTAAAAGTCCACTTTTACCTGCAGGAGTTTGCACGTAATGTCTTTTCTGTTGTTGTAAAGCCAAGAGAAGTGTAAAAATATTTTCAGTTCATCATGAAACTGTGGTAGGACACATTTTTTTTCTTTTCCTGGGATAGAAATGCTGCTTACACCAAGTGTAATCACACAAATTTAAATCTAGCAGTTTAAATTGTATTTATTTATTCTTTTCCCACAGGTTTTTTCTGCCGGTTTGATTTTATGTTTTGGTCATAGAGTTAGTTTTTTGTTGTTGTTGTTGTTTTTCGTTTTTTGGAAAAGTCCTGTTATTTGTCATGCTGCAGCCGTGCTCCTTTTTACCGTAGAGAGAGAGCACTCAGCAGAAACAAGCAATAAACTCTGGGAAATCTGCCATCAATATTACATGATATCCATCTACTATCAACGACAAAGTAAACCCACTCAGCAGCAGGCATACTTAATATCTGAAACTGTACCTTGAGTGCATATGTTTTCTTTCTATGTTTAGAGAGCAAAAGAGTCTGGCTCGGGTCGGATCTGGAATGGAAAATCAAATAAATAGACACATACTTTAGATTTATAGAGTAGCACTAATAAAGGAGCCAGAAAAAGGACTGATAGCTATAGATGGAGTTCCGGTGCCTTCTGTGCATCTTTCTTATTAATTATTACAGAGGTACAACATACATTACTCAGCGCCTGTACTCCATTCTGTATCCGTTTGACAGCATCAGTAGAATTCAAAACCTTTATTGTTGCATTCAGGTTGCTGTGAAAAAGCCTAAAGCCTGCAGGGCATGAAGGAGTCTCACACAGAGGGAGCGAGTTTACACGAGTGAAGCTCAGTTTAGAGGAACATGTGGTTAGGACATGACTCGTGTTAAGATGTTTCTCTGTTCACTCCAAATAAAACATGGCTCAAAGTCTTTCACACTTTGTGTTACATTAGTATTAGTAGAAAAATAAGCAAAGCCTAGTGGTAATTATTGTCTATTACGCCTTGGTAGTTACAGTGGGTCATTTTAAATGATTCTTTCCATTTTAAATGGGTTCTTCAGTCTGTTATTTGAACAAATACATAACAGCTGTTTGGTAACATTTATGGCAACATAACCACAAAGCAAGCTCAAGCAATTTATAAGGCATTAGTTAATGATGAATTATGAATTATTAAGTCTTATGGAGTAGTGATTTTACAGTAGTTTGCTGGTAGTTCTTCTACACTTTTGCGTCGTATGCAAGTAGTAGTAATTAATTACTATTTTTGTCATATTTATGTCATACTGCATGTGTTATTGAAAACATATACATGTTACATACTTTATGAATGAAAACCAATAAACAGTTTTTGGTGGAGGTAACAGGCGATCCCTTTGTTTTTATTTCTTCTCATCAGTATAAACAATACACTGCTTAAATACTTCATAAATGAGACTAAATAAGTGTATTTATGTGGAGTTAACACATTTTTTTCCTCTCTCATCAGTAAAACAAACAGAATGTACACTTTTTTAATTTAATGTACAATTATCAGAACAATACAAACATTCATTACTGTCAAAACTATGCCTCTTGTTCAAAGTTTTTTGCTTGAAATACAAATCTATTTGCCAAACCATGTAAAATTTCTAGCAATCCTCCTGTGGATCATGACCTGGTGTTTCTGGAGATTCTACAGTAGTTGAAGCATAGACTGTATATATTAGTGGACAGAGGAACCGTGGTTTCTGAACTGCTGTTTTGAAGCCAGTAGTTTGCAACCGACCTGTCAATCAAACCCTGACACGGCAGACATCAAAGCTTTCTATTAACCCTGAGATCTGATTAACGGAGGAAAAATGTAAAGAAAATCAGTCATTAGACGGTCTGAATCGAACGGCTCACACTGGAGTGAGTCGTGGAAAAAAATGACTGACTTTTTTTAGCTAGAAGTTCAGTGTAAGTCTATCAGGGCCAGGGCTTTTTGGAGCCACCCCCAGTGGCAGTCAGCGGTATTACAAGTTTGTAGAGTCCCTTGCCGCTTGGGATGAACCCCCTTTAACCAGCCCCACCCCTTTCTCTTTCATCCTGAAACTAAAGGTGAATATTCTGTAAGAAACTCTATTTGCCATTTGATTTTTTTTTTTTTTTTTTTTTGGAATAGTCATATGAATTGTTTGTCCTACAGTTTGCTAAAATGTCTTATCACATGTTCATTGTCAATTTGATCTTGTTTTCCAGAGTAGTTTGAACTACTTTTTCTAATAAGTTTCAGTTAACCAAATTACATTTCTCCCTGTGGTAGCTTTCACTCTTCACTCACACAAATCATGTGTCGTACTCTACACGTTGTCAAAGAAGCACCCAAGTGTTCACACCTGAACCAAATAAAAAGGGGAAAAAACTATTCAGAGAGTTTTCTAACATGTTTTTCTAACATTTATGGTCACACTTTACCGCAGTTTAAATCCCTTCACTACTGTTTAACCCATGTTATTTTGAGATTATTATTCTTAATGGCACATAAAAACATCATACTTACCTCATCCAGAAGCATTTTTTGTTTCACTTTTTCCCTGCTAATGTCTGATTGTAATGTGAAAATCTACAGCCTGTGTGTTTTTATACCTATTGTAATGATAGTAGTCAAACACCATGTGAAAATGCACAGTCAAATAATATCAAGTCCCATGAGTAGACGACCTCCTACTTCAACCGCAGCACCTACATACTAAGCTGTCCAGAAACCTTTGTGTTAATATTGAATAAACTTGTGTTGGAAGGGTTTTTGGTGATATACAATAGTGGTTTAACACCCACTCTTTTCATGGAACTCTAACCCTAAGTCACAGGTCATTGTTTAGGGTTATAACAGAAAAGGTTTAAGGCCAATATGATTTAAGAATTCATTTGAATGGGAACATCTTCTAGTTTCTGTGTTTAACATGTGGCTGAAACACAAACTAAATTACATCAGTTTAAACATGGTTCATATGTCACCCTAACCCTAAAATGGGTCGCTGGTGACCTGGTGGATGTTAATAGAATAATGTGTTAAAATTACATATGTTCGAAAGTGACTAACATAGTAGTGAATGTGATCAAATTAACATAACAAATGTCCCACATCTCACCCATCGATGTGTAAAAATGTAACACGGTTTGTGTTAGTTTTAACACATCCTTTCTAAGAGTGTTGTTCTTCATCTTCTTCCAGTGTAAAGTAGTTGGTAGTTTGCAAAGCCATATTTTCAAAATACTTTATCCAACATTAGTAGCTCACTGGATCTGATTTGCAGTGGTATGAAAAGGGAGGGAGTGTCATACTGACCTTTCCTTTTTTCACTAATTCACACTTACACCCCCTGTGCATACAAAAAACTCGATTTCCCACAGTTCCCAGGGTACAACCCCTCTCGGTGTAACGTTAATAGACTGTGCTAACCTGATAGTAGCAGTGGTATATTAAGAGAAATGTTAACCTTGACTCTCCTTTCTTACACCTATGTGATTAGCTGCCATCACCCTTCTCTCTTTGTCTTCATCTGTTTTTCATGTTTTTTTTTTTGCCATCTTTGACTCTCTGTGAGTTGCTCCATTTCTGCTTTTACGTCCCTCGTTCTCCATGAAAAGCTCCTTTTCCTCATCTCTCTTTTTAAATTCCCATGAATCTTCCTTCATTCTGAGTGTTAACAAGTCCAAATCTCTGTCTAAAAATCAGAATGAATACAGCGTGAGCACGGTTTGGACATCACACATATATGAGTTATGAGCACGGTTATAGACAGGAGGAGGAAGGAAGGAGAGAGGAGGGAATAGGTGGAATAATCATTTAGTGTACTCACAGTAGAGATCTTCTGTGGGGCTTTTATTTTTATGGCCTGATGCACATGGCTCTCCAGTGCTGCGCTCGTGCTTGTGTGTGTGTTCGTGTGCATATGGCTCTGGTGTACACACTCTTGTGAACAATAATAAACCTCTGTAAACTAACAGCCAAAGAATTAAACCTGGACCTGATGTGGTCCCCCGTGACCTTTACTATTAACACATAACACAAACATGATACATTAATGAGCATTCAGGCAGGATACACCAAGCAGGACACACACAAAAAGACACAGACTGTGAGTGATGCTCACTATGTTTACATGCACACTAATATTCCACTATTATTCTGAATGACAACATTCTGTATTTGACAAGTAAACAGCATATTCCATTCAGATATTCTGAATTAAGAGCATTTTCCGACTAAAATGTGGGACATTTCAATATTATTCCAGTTTAATAAGGACTGTTTGGACAAGTATACAGCGCATTTGGAATATGAGTTTCATTTGTGGCTTTTACAGCAGGTTCCGACACACGACCCCCGCTTACCTTTCGGCAGATATCCTCTCTGGTAGAGATGGATGCTCCAAAGAAAAGAAACACACGTTTCTGCTTGGAGGGAGAAACACAACACTGTGAAAGAGGATAGCAACAGGTTTTCGAATATGAGCAAATGTTGAAAAGCTGACTTTCTAAAAACTTGTTTGAAGGAATGAAAGAGGGAGGCTGTGTTCACTAGTGGAAAACTTTGGGGTATGCACGGCTGCATTTGAACAGGACTATTAGTGGGGTGCTCATTAACCCTGTAAACAACTTATTAGGAATTGTGTGTTTTTTGGACTAAGGGCAAAAACAATAAAAAACAATAGTGTGAGCAATACTCGCACTGGTGGCAGACGTTCCTCTGTATGAACACAAACTCCCTCTTTTATTCCTTCAAACACCTTCTCGAAAAGGTCAGCTTTTCCATATTTGCTCATATTCAAAAACCTGTCGGTATCCTCTTTCATGATGTTCAAAAGTAGGCGGGTTTCTCCTTCTGACCAGAAATGTGGACTTTTCTCTGGAGCATCCATCTCTATCAGAGAAGATCTTTGTCTCTGCTCCAGCTGAACGTAAACAGAGGCCGTGTGTCACAACCTGCAAGTAAATGAGACACATATTCTGATGCGCTTCATGCATGTCCAAAGAGTCCTCATAAAACCAGAATAATATCATGGCTTAGTCGGAAAATGCTCCGTTCACAAAAAGGCCTCATTCAGAATATCCAGATGAAATATGCTGTTTATATGAAACCTGTCACATTCAGAATATTGTCACATTTGGGATATTGATAATAATGCTTTTTGCAGCTCTTGTTCCACATAGGACGTATGTGCATCTTATTATCCACAGTGTTAGTGTGTGTCTGCCTGTAACAGTGGAAGTGTGATATTTCCGCTTGTACACTGGTACATTTTCTGCTCCCTCTATGTTTTGCGTCGCGAGGGTATCTTCTCTCTATATGAGTGTGAGTGTGTGTATGTGTCTTTGCTCTATGGGTGTGTGTGTGTGTTTGGTCTGTGTAAGGTGTATGTAATAAAGGGTTTCATTTGGTTATGGGGCTTCAGAAGGGCCGTCCAGAGAAGCCTTAGATTGGATCTGCTGTGTGTCCGAGGAGAATGGGAAATAACATCAGCCGTCAGGAGAGGAAAGGTGAAAAATAACCTGTCATCACTTCTCTCTCTCCCTCCCTCCCTCTCCCTCATTCTCGTCGCCCTATGTCCTCCCTCTCACCTTTCTAGTTTCTCCCCTTTCTCACGCTTACTTACACATTTCAAACTCACTGGCTCGTACAGTGGCTCTCCTCTCCCTTCTCACGCTTCCATCACTGTTGTACTTTGATCCATTTTGTCACATCGCTTTTATATGGAGGCTTACTAATGACAAAATTATGACACAAGCACAAATCACTTTAGGCTGTGATCAGAATTTGTATTGAGTGTGTGCTGAAATGATGCATGTTCAGATTGAAATGAGCTCTCTTAGCATCTTCTGAGATGACTTAAAATCGCAAGTCTAACAAGACACACATATAGTTGCCATTACTGTCACTTTTTAGTCATCAAGTTTTCATTTGTTTCTGTTGGAAAGAGACATTGTTTAAATTAAGGAAATGTAGAATTTGACCCAAAAAAGGATAAAGAAAAGGTTAGTCAATTGTGGTCATGGGTAA
>JAPQRN010000022.1:2893482-2903596 GCA_037367275.1 Coranthus polyacanthus
TTGTTTAAATTAAGGAAATGTAGAATTTGACCCAAAAAAGGATAAAGAAAAGGTTAGTCAATTGTGGTCATGGGTAAAAATGTATATTCTGAATAATAATAATATCAGCATATCCCACATGTTTTACTCACAATGTGAGATCCATGATAAAATAAGACACTATCTTTTACCTTGCCAACAAATGTATGTAATGTAATGTATGTGTTTCTTTTTAAATCTATAAAAGCCAAAAGGTCACTTTAGGTCATTTCTTTTTTTCTTTTTTTTTTACACTGGAGGCAAATTATGAGCTTTTCCTGAACCTAAACAATGTAGGTTTGTACCTAACAGGGTGCCCGAACTTGGAAAACTGAGTACATTTGTTTGAGTTTTTTTTTTCGTTTTTTTTTTTCGTTAAGGTACCGCTTTATCCTCAGTGAATATTCAAGTTTTTTCTCATAAATGCATGTCTTTCATTTAAAACATAAGGGTTTTTTTTTTTATCAAACTATCAACCCCCTCCTTCCGCTCAATTTCTTTCCTTCATACAACACAGCAATTTAATGCATGCAGGTATGTATTAATGTATTTTGTAGAGGTAGAGCTAGCAGTGACTGTCTGCCACCACGTAGGACATTTTAGTAACCGCTGCCTAACTTTACATTCATTTGACTGGTTGTAGAAAATGAGGCCACTTTAGTTTATAGCGGACTCAGCACTGTTAAATGCCAACAAACCGGTTCATCTTATCAGTATTCATCTTACTGTCAGCAATACGTGATCAGAGCAACAGGCACACATGTCCTCACTTTGACATCTGTCCGTCTGTCACTGCCACCATGTAGAACAAGGGAGGTGGATGAAGACGTGCCTCCACAGAGTAATGCCTCTGTTTTCCACTGTGATCACCGTCCATGTTGTTAAACTGACATCCTGTACTCTGTTTACTACGGGCTTGAACATGTCAGCTTTCTGGTGCTTTTTCCATCTGCCAGTGCCAAGTAGATTTAATTGTTTCACAACTGAAAGACAAAAATCTGTTCCTCCATCAATCCAGAAGTGAGACACTTTCACTGTTGTGTCAGAAACCAGGATAAGATGTACATGTGTAACAGTATCCCGGTTTACGTCAGTGTACTCCAGCTAGAATATTCAGAGTAAGGTCTTATCCGGGTTTCTGAAATCAGGATGATGTTTACATGTGCAAACACAAAAACAGGATACTTCAAAACCCCCATAATAACCGGGATGCTGGTGCGGATGTAAACACAGTCGGTGAGTGAAATCTCTGTGCATACCGTATGGATACAACAAAAGGACAAAAAATGTAATGATTTAAGTGAAAGGGTTAAAATGTCAGAGGCTGTGCATCTGTTGGCATGTACAATTGGGAGACAGAGGAAAGATGGGATTTACAAGATAAGTGTGAAAGTTGGAGTGAGGTGGTAAATTGAAAGGAAAACCATAGGTGAGAAACACACACAAACACGTACATATCTCTTTGAGATTAAAAACCTCCTTTACAAGAGCATCCTGGTCGAGAACGCTAGCAGAACAGGTAACAGGAGCCATGCATACAGACACACAAACATCATATACTGTAACTTAGATGACAATATAAATAAATGACAGCATCATCAAATATTGAATGTAAAGAGGTCGTCAATGTCACTGTCCAAGTGCATCAAGCAGAACATCTGCAGCCAGATGAGCCTGCCTCCAAGTCATTTCACATCACTTTGAATGCGTCCGCTGAGACCAGCTCCTTAAGTTTCAGGTCATTTTGTAATTGGTTCCGAGCAGAGGGAGCAGCATGTTTAAACGCCAGGTTTTTTCCAGGTCAGTACAGACCTTTGGAACAGACAGTAAGAATAAATTCAAGGACCGGAGACTGTAACTACCTGTACTTTTTTAACCGATGTAGTTTTTGAAGATACGATGTAAGCAGACCTAAAGTAAACTTTAAAATAACAGCATGGCAATGTTTAAGACTACCGCTGGACAAGGCAGACCATCCAACACGGGCAAACAACCAACAACTTTCGGTGAGGGCTTTAAAAATTCGTAACTGGACAATCAGCCCTTAGATAATATCAACCCCACTGGATATTTTCACTTTGTTGTGGAAGCACTAAAAGAAACTTATGTTATGAATTATTTGACCCTGAAAACATCCTCCCAGGATTTGGATTCATGTTTCTATCATCAGTTGTTTTGAAGTCACTTGGCATGGAGTAGATTTCGATTTCAGTATCAGTACTATCACTACCATTATCAGGTTGCATATGAAAAAGGAACGAACAATGAGTGTAAATACCAAATGATGATGATGTTGCTATGTTCAAAACTGAGGACAGGAAAGCCCGTCAGATATGGTAGAGTTAGAAGTGAAAATATGCTTTCAGCTGTGGATCGTCTGCCAGATCAGCAAGAAATTGATCATGATGGTAGATACTGTCATCCAGCATGTGTGTGATTTGTTTCAGAGAGATAGCTGCCTTCATTTCCAAGAAAATGACAAAAATGTCAGAAGTGCCCTATCTCCTATCTCTATTGTGTCACCATATTCAAGCACATAAATAAAGATGGCACCAACATGTCTTTTCTTAGCCTCAAAGGAAAGGAAGAAAGGAAGGAAGGGTGCATGGAAGGATGGATATCTGAAGAATACTGAGCTGCATATGAATATGTGATAAAGAAGACCTTTGACTCCTGTGTTAATTAATCGATTAGATGATTCACTCACCGGCCAGGCAACAAACACATGAATTAAAGTGACAAAGAGAGGTGCAAAAACCAACCTTGCATTACAAACACATTCAACAAACATCATTTAGCTCTTTTTCACTCTATATCAACTGTTCAAGTTGGCTTTGCTCATAATGTGAATTTTCTAGTAGTCCTAGAAGATGTGTGAAGTGGGCAGGCATAGCAGAAACATAGCAGAACAAAATTAGACTGACTTCTTCGCCATAAGCTGCTGAAAAGAGCGATTTAAATAGATTTGAATGGGAGGTGTAAAGTGGGCAGTCAGTGAAAACACTGTTGTGCTCACCAGAGGAAGCCAGACATGTTGGAGAACATTTGGTATGCAGCACACCCTGAGGAAAAACATGTCAGTGTAGCCAACGCACAATAGTGAATGCTCATTTCTCTCAGATGACTGTGAATGTGGCCTGAAGCAGCAGGTGATGTCTTCAATTTTAACAAGGTGAGCAGACTATTCTGGATCTCTGTTTATCTAAATGAAAATCTTGTCAGGTCATAGTGTCATTTGTGTGTATGTGTGTTGAGAGGATGATGCATTGCATTTTTTGATTGCATGTGTGAGCCTCTTTTATGTTTGTCTGCACCTGTGTGTAAATATCAGAGAAGCGTGAGGTGTTGTGTTGACTCTGTAGATCGATGGTTGATCTCTCAGGAAGAGGAAAAGGCCAATCTTCTACTGTAATGTAACACTGACACACTGCACCCATGTGTGTGTGTGTGTGTTCAAAAATATGAAAAAGCCACTATATAAAACATGGTCGACACATGTCGTGATAAACAAGCCTTTCATCTGACAATATGCAAACGAGAGCCACCATCAGTCTTGATTTGTGGGCTGCGTCTTATCTTACTTTATATGCTGGAGGATGTTGGGTTTTGTCCTTCACCTTGTGTGACTCTTCCACATGATGCAGCTGTTAAGGACAAATAGAGATTTCAATCAGTTTCAAAAGCAAATGAAGGCAAGCGCTGTACATTAGTAAATGACTTAATTCACTAAAGTTTATGGCCACAAGGGTTATGAATCCCACTCAACGCAGCATGAAATGCAACAGAAATAGGAAAAAATAAACATAGAACTGCAGAAACACACAGTTACACACATGCCATGAGTGTGGGTTTGACTATTAAACTGCTTGTATATATGCTGCACCTTCTTATAGTGTTGTAGTTAAAACAACCTACACTGAGACCCCACCCTCAACACTTCTCACCATCAGCGATCACCGCCATTGAAACACGAAATCACTCTTCGGCGAACCGTCGTGTCCTTAAGCGTCTTTGGTTTAACCTTTCTCCTGTCACTTATTCAAGAAGTTTGACATCAAATCACAGTAATGATGTTAACAAATAAATCAGCCAATGCTCAGACAGTTTAGTGATACCCCCTGCAGTTGTGGTCTTATAACCGGTCTTGGAGTAAAATCCAAAATACGCAGTCAATTCCGAGACAAGTTTTCTTGAAACCAGTCTCAAGACCAAGAACGATGTGTTACAACACTACCTGGATGGACCTTAATATATATCAAAACTCAGTTCGAGTGTCAAAGTCAACAAGGCTCCAAGAGGGAAGGACATGCTCATGGGTGGAGGTTTCATTTGAACACTGGGGGGGGACACATCCAGCGGGGAGTCTGGGGTCCTGGGGTTTTAGCATTAAACACATCATTTCCTGCTTTCTGGTGAATTGTATAAACCAATTCATGCCATCAGTTTATGATGGAAAGGTCTTTATATGTGTAAAGGAAAACACAAATTCAGACACCGGGTAATGGAATGTCTCTAATAATATCCCAGGGTCTAGGTCACCATGAACAAATAAAGGCCAGTCCTCAAATACAGGCCAGGTAATAAATAATATGTCATATAATGTGTTGCCAGGTAAGCACAATGTTCATTTCTACAATTTGAATTTAACACATTCATTCAACAACGTAATCCAGCTACTGCGGGCGTGTGTCTCTTACTTTTTCAGTGAAACTCTCACTTGTAGAAACTTACATTGCGCCACAGGAAAGCAATGCTCACACAATAAAAGCTCTGTTGAGCAATGAATAGATTCTATCCACTGAAACCCTAGAGGGCTTCTATTTTCAAACGGTAAAGGGAGTGTTGCATTTGTAGAAAAGCGTGTTGCTGTACTTTTAACATCGCAAACAGCAGTGGATCAAAAACGAGGTTTTATACTAAACAGCACCATTTCTATTTATTAAGGCAGCTCAATATATCATTTGAGCATCATCGTGATGTGTGCATATGCATTGGATGTTTAGTGTCAAGCCAGGCAAATTAAGTCAAACATATCATGCTATAACTTTTCTGCAGAAGTCTGTCTGAATATGATTTACCAAAGCCAAAAAACAAGGGGAAACTTCCTGCATTTTTTCATATGACATTACATTTGTAAATATAATTATATAATTGTACTTGTAATTGTATGTCAGTTTTTTCCAGTGTTGTGCAGCCCTCGTGGAAATGCTTTAGTGTCTGTGAGCAACAGTCCAAATTCCCTCTAGCATTTTGGTTCTGAAACGTTTTAAACCATGTACCTCAAACAATATCTGTTAACGCAGGAGGCAAATTTATTCTGAATAGGGATATTATTTTTGTTGACTTGTTGTCAGCCCCAGCTTTGCTGTAAAAGGTCCAGTCATATTTCCTTACTGTTTTGCACCGTTTGCTGCTAACAGGTGCCATGGAGACTTCACTGCTGAAGTAGCTACAACTATTTGTGTTTGGTCCACTTCAGTTTTCTGCTCAAAATATCCTCCTCCTGATCCATACTTCACTTCCTTATAGCTCCCGTTTGGTGCCACGACTGCAGTGCATCATTTTAGCTGCCTTTGTTTACTATCTTGTCATCACAGTTTACGTATAACAGTTAAACAGAGGAAATTAGAAATATAGTCCTGCCTTTAATACAAGCCTCCTGCAGCTGAGGCAAACCAAGGAAATAGTACTTTGTTTTTTCATAATAAAAGTAGGGACAAATGCAGGTGGTCTAAATATAGCAAGATCTTTTTTAAAGCTTTTTGGCTATTTATTTATTATCTGCCTTGGCTTTTGTAAATTTTTGTACAATGGTCTGAGATGATGTGACAATATAGATTTTTTTTATTGAAAAACAATGTTTTCTTGCAGGAGGTAACAAGTAAGTAGCTCATCAACACTGACCTGTGAAAACATGTATGTATTTACTATCCACCCAGAATCCCTCCAGTCCAATGTGAAAACTGAATTGTACTTTCTGTATTTGATTTGACAGTCTGACTTAAAGGCGTTTCAGCAAAGTTTTGTGTTGCAGTTCCTCTAAAATCTGATACCAAGAATTTAATTTTTACCACAAATATGTATTTAAATCGACAAACGTATCAGTGGATCCCTGATGGGTAATTTGTAGAGCTATGCTCTACTGAACCAAACTGGGCCAATTTTGATCCCAGTGATTTTTAGTTTGCACCCACAGGCTATTGTGCCTCTAGTGTACTGTTTGTCTGTGGTACACGAGTGAATCTGGCAAGCCCCCGAGCAGTATTTTACATATTCTTCAGCCTACATGCATTTACAGAAAGTGTCAGAGTCTATACAGCTATGAGTCTATGGATTTTTACTGAGCGATCACTGCAGTGAGCACATAAAGCTCCAGTAAACCCCCTGAGGGCCCCAACACTGCCTAAAGCAAAGTAAACTCTTGTACATTGCACTCAGGCGAGTTTCTGATACTGTTTACGGTTGAATCTTAATTAAATGGCAGTTGCTTTATATCATGTAAAAGCAAAATGAGAGAACCTTTGTCAATCTCAGACTCAGACAGTAAAGGTATGACTATAGCAGTATGTACTGAACAGGTAGACCTGGCAGCCACTGTATGAACTTTTATGCCCACACTAGTCTTAACGTTTCTCTGAAGGCCAAACAAATGTGCACCAATACAACTAAAAAAGTGACACATCTGCTGACAGGAAAGTGAAATAATTTACATCTCTTTTTAGCATTAAATCAATTTCGCCCACTTGATAATGACATTTTATGAGGGTGAAAGTATTTTTCAAAGAGTCGACATCCATAAATTGAAAAAAATTAAAAATTAAAAAATAAAGATATTCCATCATAAATTCTCCCACTGCATCTATCTTTACCTAGAAGTCAGAGCAGTGCGCCAAGTAGCTCGGCACACTAATTAACACTCCCAGCATGTCTGTGTGTGTCTGTATTTCAGTCTGTTAGTGTGTTAAATGCACCTGATTGGATTGTGAAGATGAAAACTTGAGTTTGCTTCTCACACCCCCAATTAATTTAAATATATGCAGAGAGGAGAGTCTGACTGGCCCGTTCACTTCATCCGCAGATTAAGGGAGAAATGGAAATTGAGGTAGAGAAGGAGGGAAAGAGGGAGAGAGAAACAGATCCAGGTGTGACGAGGGAAGGGAGAGAAGGAAGAGGCAGGGAAGTGTGGAGAAAAGAGAGATGAGGAGACGGGGGATGAAGAACGGGCCAGAAAGACAAAGAGACATGACACAATTAGCATACTGATGATGTATTTTGCAGGTTCGAAAAAAAAAAGATTCTTTGAGCATCGCAGCCGAAAACATATGTCCAGGGTATCCTGCACTTAAAGCCGCAGCGAATAACACCCGAATTTATAAATACACACCCTCCTCCCGCAGCTCTCTCCTCTCTGTCCGAAACACAGACTGTTTGTAAAGATGAAGTGACGCTGTTTCGTTCTGTGTTGGGGAAAGTGAAGCCAAATAATCTCTGGAAAGACCTGTGATTGGCCAAAGTCCTCTGTCATGGGCTCGATTGTCTAAAGCCTAAAAACAGAGCCAAGAGGAGGCCAAGAACTCTTGTTTCTTGTCAGACCATTTTAATTTACAATAAGATGAAATTTTACTGTGAAATATTTTGTCCAAAAATACTGCCTACTGTAGCTTTAAGTAAAAGTGCCAGTACAGCAATATAAAAATACTCCATTACAAATAAAAGTCCTGCTTGGAAAATTCTACACAAGTAAAAGTACAGAAATTTTAGCAGCAAAATGTAGTTAAAGTATTGAAGTAAAAGTACTGGTTTGGTCCCTCTGACTGATATAAATAATGTATTTGAATAATGTATATTAATAGTGTATTATCAGTGTTGTGGCAGCATGGTACTGTTGTTTCTGCTGGAGGTGGAGCTAGTTGGAACTACTTTACATCCAGTTTTACAAACAGGGACATCAGATCTATCTGATATTTCTGACAAATTTTGTGATTTTCCTAAGATTTCGTAAACGTAATGGGGACTGACCCACAGAGCGGCAGGCACACCTTCCTGTAGAGTTGCACCATGGACACAAAGATACGCAAATATGTTTTCAGTTTTTGCACTTTTCCTCGGATCTTTGATTTTTGGTAACATATTGAATGAGGGAGGAATCACTATTTTGACATATGAAATGTGACCCAACTACACAGTAAGGTTGGAAACCAATGGTTTCATCTTTGACAATCTGTCATCGTGTCATATTTTAAAAACCTGTGTAAAAAAACTTCATCTGAAAGGTAGTGTTTGCCACTGAAATGTAGTGTAGAGTAGCATAGAAGTAAGGATACATCCACACTAATGCACTCTCTGTTCACACTAGTGTTTTGGCAAAGTTTCAGAAATCATCTCCAAACATTCTAACACACATAAAACACGTCACAGGACCAGGGGGGTGGATAACACCACTGGACAAGCAAATTGCTTGAATAACAGCTATGTAATACAATCACACAAAGCAGAGACAACATGAACAGAAGTACCTGTAATTCAGTGTCCATGTCGAATCAACAGGTGGTCGTCAATGGCGACGTCTTGTTTTCTTCTGTGAAAGGTGTGTGACGAACCAGGGAAGGCTACGTAATGACTGATAAGAGCAGGTGTCTGTGTCATTGTTTCTAAAAGTCTCAGTTTTTGTCCACATAACAGCAACAACATCGGAGTTTCCAAACTAAAACAGGTTCAGCAAGACTTGAGCAAATGTACTTAGTTACATCCCTCCACTGCACAAAACTTACAAAGATTTAGGATATCAGTATGGCAGCCAGATTATTATTTCTGTTCAGGCTTTGCAAAGTTTTCTACATTTGAAAGAGTAGCTTCTAGTATTGAAAGGCTCCGATTAAACAGTAAAGCTGCAGTCCAGACTAAAGCATTAAGTGACGTGCACAGAACACAGATCTGGGCACATAAGAAGACTTTACTCACAACCTGCTCCTCGTTGACATCAGGCTTGGCTCGGACTCCTTCACAATGACTGTTTGTGTCATTCAGTAAGTCATGAAACAATTCTTCAGAGCAAAGTTGTGTTTTTTTCCCTTTAAATATAAACATTTCTTGGCATGTATCTGTTTACAAATGTCTCTCAATTATTTCTGTCTGCAAGCAAGTGCAAACTTTGTCCAGACAGCATGGTTTTAGACACAAAAGACACAAGATGTTTGAGCTGCCTTGAGAGGCAGCTCAAAGGCAACACAGGCTTCTTTATATTTGGAACTTGACTGATGCTAAATGAGCTGTTTACCTTTCTGGTCTCTCTGTGTGTCTCTATCGGTTTTCGCTTTCAGAACAAACGCTCCTAATATGAATCATATACTAGCATCTGAGCACTCATCTTTCTTTATGTTGCCAAAGGACTCAGATTCAAAAACGCTTTCTCACAGAAGACATTTTCGGTGTCGTCATAGCAGGGTAGACACAGGTGGAACTAATGAAATGAATGATGCTCTGTTCCAGTAATTATTCCACAGCTGCTGTGGAAAAAAGGCCTCTTTCCTCTGGTCATCACGGCTTTTCAAATTGGAAGTTGCATTTTAACATTAGGAGTGTTTCCATAAAATGACAAGAGGATTTGAAGCAAACTTTTGAAAAGTCACAAAAAAGAAAATGCAAATTATTTGCATTTCCCTAAATGGAATGGAGCCAGTAAACTAGGCTGAGTAGTGTGGTCAGAAGGTGGCGCTATAGGCTTCTTTACTCATGTCTGTAACAAACAGGGGTAAAAAAGCACAATATTCTGCTGCTGCTTTCCATCTAAATGACTGTGAAGTATAAGTCAATAAAATGAAAATGAGAATTATCGTGATATGATTTTGCATCAATATAAAAATAAATAATTTTATATTATGTCGTGATAACTTTCCTTGGAGATCAGTGGCTGTGATTATTGCAGTATAATTTTGTGTTGCGATAATTATTATCATGTTACACATTTTTTATGTGTTTCAGGTTTAGTTTCTTTACATTTTCAAATAAAATAGAAAATGTTTCAGTGTTTTGTTTTACTTGATTTGACTTTTTTCTAATTCTAATTTTACATATTCTGATATTGAAGAAAAGACTT
>JAPQRN010000022.1:2918248-2930733 GCA_037367275.1 Coranthus polyacanthus
GAAGAAGAAGAAGAAGAAGAAGAAGAAGAAGAAGAAGAAGAAGAAGGGAGAGGTTGCCGTAGAGATGAAGAAGCGAGGAGAGCTAAAGAGACAGAGAGAGAGGATAGCGAGTACGGTCTCAACCTTTCTGTTTGCTTTGGCATTGATCTTTGCCTCACCTCGACACTAAGGTCAGCCCACACACACACACACACACACACACACATATTTGCTGAGGCCCTGGCTTCGACCGCCTGACTGGTCAAATTAAACCCAGATCACTGCAAGGCTCCAGGGACACCACCAACACACACACACGAGTCAGTCACTGTCACTGTACAACAGATTTTAGATTTTAGATTTTACAGTTTTAACATGTTGTGCGACATTTGACAGGTGTATGCGCTGAGGTAACACACATCCATCTTAAACTGCACCATTATGGCGGTACATTGCCTCTCCTCGCACACACATACTGTATTTAGACAGTTTGTGAGGGCGTGCGCGCACGCGTGTGTGTGTGTGTCGTCGTAGTTCTGCTGTGTCAGCACCTCAGACAGACAGCGCTGTTGTTGTGTACCCACAGAGGAAATAAAATAACAGCCCACGTCTTTTCAACCCACAGACAGCTCGCTTTCTCTCTCTCTTTCTCCCGCTCCTCTCTCCTCCTTTTGTTCCGTCGTTCTTCATTGTTCCTCATTTCACTCCTTTTACATTTATTTTCTCTCCTTTTTTTCGCTTCCGTTTGTTTTCCTCCTCTCCCTCTTCTTTGCCACTTCTCTACATTCTCATAATGTATTTATGCATTGAAGACATGCATGGGGGTCTTTTCTTGTTTTGCTTTTTTTTTAGAATATTTGTGTGGGCACATTATAATACCGGGGTCTGGAATTCCTTCACCAGGAAATTTTGACTTCTTTTGCAGCATTCTGGTGAATTTCACTGCACCTTGTTCAGACTTGTGCATCTTCTCCTTCAGTTTATGGTGCAAATATCTTGGACAGCACAACATTCAGTGAATAATGCAGTAGGGCAATCACTCTTATGTCCTCCTTCGTGTCTTTTGTCTCTTTAACCTTTTAATATCCACTCTTTTCATCGAGGGTTATAACAGAAGTGTAAGACATACAAAAAAATACGTTAGGCTTCATTTGAAAGGGAACACCTCCAACTTTGTGTGTTTAACGTGTCAGTTTAAACATGGCTCAAGTGTAACCCCAACCCGACCCCCAGTCTTAAACTTCCACGTGGCACCTATTCATGCCACATTTATTAATTTGAATTATTTCACAAACCCTTGGACTTTAACAGCTCATATGTATCTCAGCAGGATTTCGGCACATGTTCAAAACTTATCACATCGTATCATACGTATCTGTGTTTTGGCATGATTTTAAGCCATCATGTACATCTCAGTTATACACCGATCAGCCATAACATTATGACCTGTGACCGGTGAAGTGGCAATAATGTTCATTATCAGATTACAATGGCACGTGTCAGTGGGTGGACATATTAGGCAGAAACTCGAAGTTGTTGTGTTGGAAGCAACAAAATGTGCAGCGTGAAGATCCGAGTAACCACATTGTAACAACTTGGTCAGCGCATCTCCAAAACTGCAGGTGTTGTTGGGTGTTTTCAGTCTGCAATGGTTAGTATCTTGTCCTGACCATGTCCTTTGTTTGAGACAAAAGATTCAGTGTTTGTTCAGTGTTCATATTTTGGAAGTAAAACAAAAAAGGACCCCGTTGTGTCTATGAGTCACGTTATAGCAGTTCTGGAAAAGTCCACCGCTTCTTTGTTTTCTAAAGCAATGCTGAAGCTATGCATTCTACACACTGACATCTTCATCCTATGATTGAAGATGTCATTATAACCCACAATTGTCACGAGGAAATCGTCAAAAGAAAGTGAATGTATTAATTGTATCCATTTCCTCGCGTGCAGAGTCATGTGTTTTTTCATCTGAACATACTGTACAGTGGAAGAGAAAGACCAAAGGGAAGAGGCAGGGGAGAGGTGGATGGATGACGGAGGGAAGGGAAGGGAAGCTGTGAACACGGGGCCAGATGAATGATAAATGAATGAAGGCAGGAAAGAGCAGATGGGCAGATGGCAGCAGGGGATGAATAATGGACAGTTAGAGGGCTCGCCAGATTTAACAACAGTAATCACAACTACCGCATTTATTTAAAAAAAACAAAAAAAAAACAGTTATGGATTAAATCACATACTTTGGTTCACGTTCAAAGTGGAAAATAAGCAAACGAGAGGACAAAAATAAATCAAGCTGCGTCAGCTTGTTCCAGCGGTTGACCCGTGTTCTGACTGTCCACAGCCCGATGTGTGGAGTACGTCCTGCAGTTTATGGTGCAATGCTGCCATCTGCTGGACGTATTTACTCTAACCAGTCAGTCATGATCAGCGGCACTCTGCCAGAGTGTTATTAGAGTTTTCACTTTTTCACTTTTATTTTTATTATATTTTTATTTAGTCTTTCAGTTTAGTTTTTGACTTCATTTTACAAGTGCGTACATGGTTTCAGATTTATTTTATTTTGAAGAAGTGACGAGTTTTAGTTTAGTTTTTATTTAGTTTTAAGTCATCTTCACATCTGAGCATCCAACCAGGGTTCATGTTTTGTTTTTTTTTACATTGTATACCATTGGTCCAGTTAATTTTGCATTTGCTACTACATCCTGTTGTCATCATCCACTTGTTCTGCGTCTCCCTTTACAGATGAGCTGCGTCTGACGTCGGCAGGTCGTTATTTAGGTTAGGTTTGTGTTTCTTCTTCTGTCTATTGGCCATGATAGCCTTGCATAACGCCCTGAAATTTGTCTGAAAGTCTGAACCATCGTCTGAAACGTTCACGTTCTTTAAGTTCTTTACATTTGGTCTGGTTAGTTTTGCTTTCACACTGAGCGGACTAAAGAACTTTGCTGCTGTCATCATCTACGCGTTCTGCGTCTCGCTGTACGTGATATTGATTGGTTAAAAGTCGGCCATGTCATAGTCTGTCTGCATATTGTCATCGGTTCATTTTTAACTTTCATCTTCTCTTTGTTTTTATTCATCTTTTGTTTATTTATACAATAGTTTTGCATAACTTTCTGTAATTGGTCTGAAATTCCAAACCATCCAAAAAGTGTTTTCACACTGTAAATGAACCAAACCATGGTTTAGTTCGATCTAGACTGAGACCACCTCTTACTTGGACCAAAGACAAACTCGGTTGGTGTGAAAGCGCCCTTAGTGTTAGAGTATTATGAGGAAAGCTTTGATTTATAGAAGCTGAAAGAGGTAGGAAAGCCGTTTTATTCTTGTTCACCATGAACCATTAACATTGAGGGCCGTGAAAAATATTCAACTGATCTTACCTGTGATAATAGATGTAGAGACCCCACTAAATCCTACACACTGGTCCTTCTACGGCTTTTGCATGGCTGTGTTCCCCACCTCATGCTCCTTTCTAAAGCTCCTCAGTCCTCGTTCATTGTCTCCTAATTAAAGAAAATACATTATCATACAATGTGAGTCTGAATCACGGCCTTCACTTCAGTATCATGTGGCTACGGAGACATAACCACAAATCATTATTTAGGATGACTGTCCAGCAGCAGCTGAAACTCACGCCAGTTCCTTTGTCGCTTTGGATAAATAAATAAAGTGCATGACTTGCTGTCAATCACCTGAATACACTTTATTTTGATTTTCCAGGTCTATAGCAGCGATGTGTCCCAGGTGTGAGTGAGTTCCTTATCTGATGACTGAAATGAAAAACCAGCAGGGCTCTGAGTCGTGAGAAGGAGGACTGAAAACTAATGCAGCTCAACAGTCTCATGGCCGAGAAACGGTTACTATCCGATACGACTATCCTAAACATGCTGCTTTTAGTGGGGTTAGGGCTCCGTTTGACACTTTTATTCTTGTACGGAATTCCAGAGGGATCAATACGGAATTTGGAAATGTTAAGAAGGAAAACTTTACACATTTCTGCAAGTTCCAAAAAGTTACATTTAAGACCTTTATAGATCTTTTTAAGATCTTTCTGAATGCAATTCAAGACCTATTTCCTCTGTTTCTGCTGTTTTTGAGCTAGATCTTGTTGAACTTGCACTTGTCTGTATTAGATGAAAGTAACTGAAACACTTGTAAGTTATTACCCCTAGAGATGTTTGAGACGATGATGTTAGAGATGTCCATGTTTGTTTAATTTTGTGTTTTTGCTACATCGTGATCAATACACATTTTTCCCCAAAACACATTTAAAAGCAAGACTGAAGTTGATGCAACTTTATATAAACGCAATATTAACTTCTGATCCATTTTTAAGAACTTTCACAATCATATTTAAGATATCGTTAGACATTTTAAGACCTACACTTTCCAGGAAAACACAGAAACCATGTACATTTAACACACAACAAGACCGAAAAACAACAAATGAACAAAATGTGCTTCAAGCGCAAACGTCTTTAGCTTAGTGCACATAACTATATTGTTATGATATTGAAATGGAACTTTGCCCTGAGTCTGAATCTAACTCCATCCACTGCATGATTTTCAAAAGTGCTACAAAGTCAAGAGGCTGAGAGGAGGTGAGGAGGCTCTGAATGGGCAGGTGTCAATGTGTGAGACGAGAGTAGTTCAGGGACATCCTGACACCTATGCAGGAGCATCTGAAAGGGTTACTTTGGGTTTTCGTACTGCTTTACCACCTAAAACAGAGGAAACTGAAACCCTGAAGCGATCGAAACAACAATAACAACAACTCTGCAGCTTCCTCGACTGGCCAGCCCAGCTTGTGTTACTGTGTCACTTTGGTGTTTTAACATGTTACTTCAGATCCAAACTGGCAAAGCAGCCTTTCGAGGCAGCGGTAAAAGACATACAGTTGCGGGTGTTTTCGAATGAATCTGGCAGTTTTGAATAGAGCGATATGGCGCCTGTTCCACGTCGGAAAATGAACAATGTTCGTCAGACTAAGACAGAAAGGCAGGTGGGGCGCACCCTTCTGATTAGTTTAATACAAATTACATTCAGTAGAGAAACGGTTGGCTCTAAGTCAGCATTAAGGTGGGAAGGCTCGGGATGATTTTAAAACAGGAAGTGCCGTGTTGAGCTGCTGATTTTTTTTTTTACAAATTTTCCAATTTTGATGTGTTTCATCATGATTAAGTCATATTCAGTTTACAGCTCACAAAGTGTGTTTGAGTGTTTCGTACCACTTAAATATTAATCCTATAGCACTGAATTTTCCCATTTTAATTTTACACTTGGCTGAATTTGTTCCGTTATGAGTCAAGTATTCAGGAATGAGAACTTCAATTACACAGCTTAGTTTCTACTTTTGATCATTTAAATTCATATGGCACCTGCTGAGAAATGAAAGCACACAGAGGTAGAAGTTCAGCAGGACACAACACAGATTCCTATGAAATGATGTGTGTTTGGCTTTGAAGAGACAGTCTTTCCTTTTTTCTTTTTTTTTGTCAGTCAAAATGATTTACTGAGCTTCATAAAACCTGAATCAGATTTTCCTTGTCGATCGTATCGGCTACAACGCAAGAACTTCTGAATTATATCAGTTGCTGCCTGTGTTTTTTCCACACACAATGCACATGTCTAATTAGCATTCCCAGTGTGTATGAGTGGGAGTGGGATGACAGTTTGACAGTGCGTCGTCCCTGTAGTCCTGTGTCAGCTATTCATCATCGGTTCCCAGGAGACCACCGACGCCCCCTTTCCCACCCTTCTCCCCACATGGACTCTCCACCCCCTTCACCCCCCGCCCCACCAGCCTCACCTACTGCTCTGCTGGTTACACGTATGATATGACACTCACTGTTTACAGAATGGAGAATTGTTGTAAACCCATCACAGTGTTTGTTTAAATCCAGCCAAATGAGTAGTAATGAATAACTGTAATGCTTATAGACACTGTGTCACTTAAGGTTAATTATCACAGTCCTTCACATACATGAGCGTTTCATTCTTTATGTTGCTTTCATCGTGTTCCATCTTTCACCCTGTTTTCGTCTCATTTCATCTTGTACAACACTTTCATCTTGTTGCTTCTCGTTTTTCGTCTTTTACATCATTTTTTGTCTCGTTTCATCGTATACAATGCTTCTGTCTTGTTACGTCGCATTTCGTCTCATTTCGTCTCATTTTGTCTTTTACATCATTTTTATCTCTTTCCATGTTTTACGCCATTTTTGCCTTGCTTCATCTTTTACGTTGTTTCATTTGGTTACGTCTTAGAGTTGTGGCGTCTTTTACATCGTTTTCTCCTCATTTTGTCGCTTGACTATATAAAGTATTTCAGAAAATACTTTCAGAAAGACAGAAATGATTGTGTTAACAATGGTAAATAAATTTTTCGCTTTACTTGTCATATCATGCGTGCATTCAGAAGTGGCAAAAGTTCTCAGTCTTTTCTTTTACTCTTACTCCTGCATAAGTGCAGATCCTTATCTGTACTTCTACTGAAGTAAAGAAATTGTGTTCTTTTGTCACCTCTGTCTACATGTATGACTCAGGATGAGGCTATAAATATAAAATGTATTAAAATATCTGGGTGAGCACATTTGTTCTAAGAGCTCTGCAAGCAAAACGTGATGCTTTTTTTTATTATGACTTGAGTGGTGTGTCAGAAAGTGTCTCTAATGCTTCACTGCTTTTCTGTCAGATCTCTTAATTGGCTTTCTCACCTGTAGAAGCACCTGCAGGTGAGGCGCGCACACACACACACACACACACACACACACACACACACACACACACACACTTGATCCACACAGATGCATATATTTTCATGTACAAATTGCAAACAGACAAAGACAATCTCCTATTCAGTCAGATGTGTGCAGACACACAGAGCGAGCACCTGTGGAGAGTGTGAACACACCTCTCACTGTAACAAGACTCGTTGTGGGGTTGTCACACCCAGTCTGACGAAAGTCACCAGCAGACACATTAACACACGTCATTAGAGAGGAGCCGAGTCTCTCTTTTACTCACACATTTTTGACTTTTGTTAAAGTCTCCGGACACCTAAATACACAATAAGCTTATAACTATTGTAATTTAGAGTCTTATGCAGCTTACGTAAAAGTAAACACAGAAACTATCCCACTAAGATTTTTTGTAAACTTTCTGTTGTTGGGTTTGAATCAGGCTGGAGACATAATTCATTCCGTCAACCAGTCATACCCATCTAAATTAACTAGCATTAGCTACTACCTGCACGCTAACGGTCTATCAAGCGAGCTATCCGGTAATGTAATGTAACGTAATGTTAAACTATACATTATATGTAACTGACTTATTACTATGTTAGTTGACTATATTTAAGGTTATAGTCATAATATAGTGGAGTAACATGTATAGTTTTAGGTCATAAAAAAGAAGCCAGTCTGTTGTCCTGCTCAGATTAACTAGCTACATTTAGCTACTAGTTGCTAGCTCAGTCTACCTATCTCTCGACTAATGTCAGGTATTGTTAAAGGCAAAGTATGACATTTTCCTCAAAAATCACTATATAGACTTATCCAATAATAATCCTTCTCAATCCTCACTTGTGACCCTCTGTCAGTGTGTGGTGGTGTATTTACCTGCAGAGACCATGGCTGGGTTTTCTATTCTCTTCGTTTTTCTGTGTTCAGGACGTTTCTGGGCATCGACCTTCAGCCAGTGTTTGTATATTGCTTCTAAAAGATTCCCGTAGAGTTTTGCAAAGGTGTGTGGATGTGTTTGTGTTTTTAGAATATAACCGCTGTGACAGAATCAGGAAATAACGTTTTATTTTTCTATTTCACAGCTTTTTCTCTCGCTACACCGCTCACTCTCTTGACTTATTAGCATGTTATTAGACTATATTTAAGGTTATCTAACTAGTTAACACACTGAAATAAAATATTTAGCCACAGTGATGGTGTAGCTAACGTCACTAGCTAACGAGATGCCGTGTCTACATGGAGGTGTGTGTTTGGAAGCTGTCTTCCATGTCGGTGTACCCGAGTGCCTCCCACCAGCGCAGAATTGTTACGAATGTCGATGTAGAGTGACATTAAAGACGAATTCCGATCTGGCTGTTCCAACTGAGGTCACGCTGCAAAAAAGATCAGACCTTTAGGAGCACATATGGGAGTGAAACGATCAGATACCATGTGGCTTGTGTTGCTCACAGTATTATATATAAAAGATCTGAGCCATATATAACCACAAAATAAATAAAAAAGCAGTTTTGCCTGCAATCTGAACACTTAGTGGTAGCCTTAGTGTGCTCTGTGCACTCTTATAGTTTATTTTTTACTCTGAAAAGATTAGAAATTTATAACACAGTATTTATTGAAAAATAACAAAAACCAGAAACAAAAGACCAGACCAGAACATCTCACATCAAGGCCAGACATCCTCCACTTTATGTGAGTAGTTGTGAACACATCATTTTAAGTACGTACAAGTCTATTTTGTCTTACTTTACTCTGAGGAATATTTGTCCTGAGGAGAACCTGCCAGGCAGACACTGGCCAGTCTGATTGAGAGTTTTAAATTTTTAATTTGTTTTTATTTTTAGATGCATCCACGTATCTCTGCAAGGTCTGTCCATCCATTGGTTGGTCGGCTCCCATTACATTGAAAACGTCCAAGGCCACAGAGCAGAGATTTTACCTGCAATTCTGTTCCATTTTTCATTGAGTTGCACTGAAGATTTAATTTAGTTTACATGTTTTTGAAAACAGTTGCTTTTATATTTTTTTTCACTGCTAGTTCCAGTTTTAGTCTTATTTCTAATTAACAACAAACAACCCTCTGACCTTGGTGAGGATATGGCCCTCACCCACTTTAAATTTCTACTCTCGCTTGAAGGCCTTGGAGGAAATGCACCCAGCCTGAGATGTTCAGTTCCTTTACTCCTGAACAAAGCTTCAGCGCAGCAACCAGTGGTAGTGAAGGCCAGAAGGGAAATGGAGCCTGAAGGGCCACCCAGGCAGCAACGACAAAAACAACTGTTCACGCTTCAGTAAAAAAAACTGTTTACCTCATATCCTCCATATAACTAAAGATAGAAAAAAAACATGTTCCAGTGACGCTGTGTTGTTGAGTTCAAATTATACATTGCAGTTCTGCAAACTTCCAAAACTTCAAAAGAGGCTGTACTAAAAAGAGGCTGTACCTGTACCTAAACATACCTAAAGGACAAAAGCAGTAAGAAATGCACTGCATGTGAACGAAATACTGGTGTCACATATGGTTTTTACCTGTGTCTGATATTGCATCAAGAACCATCATTCATGTAGAGCCGATAGAACCACATGGATCAGGATGAATGACGGTTCTTCATCTAGAGCCGATAGAACCTAATGGATCAGGATGAAGAACCGTCATTCACCTAGAGCCGATAGAACCACATGGATCAGGATGAAGAACCGTCATTCACCTAGAGCCGATAGAACCACATGGATCAGGATGAAGAACCGTCATTCATCTAGAGCCGATAGAACCACATGGATCAGGATGAAGAACCGTCATTCACCTAGAGCCGATAGAACCACATGGATCAGGATGAAGAACCGTCATTCATCTAGAGCCGATAGAACCACATGGATCTGGATGAAGAACCATCATTCATCTAGACCTGATAGAACCTCATGGATCAGGATGAAGAACCGTCATTCATCTAGAGCCGATAGAACCACATGGATCACAATTACTGTGACAAACTGTCAATATAGAGTTGCATCCACAAATGTCAGTTCAAACTTTGCTGAACCTAAAGGAAGCCTTATGTTACTGTGTCCAGAAGCATCGTGGACTTCTTTGGACTCAGAGGCGTCTGGGATGGACCATCACTCAGTGGAAATGTGGATTGTGCTCAGACCAGACAGTATCCAGGACAAAAAGGTGTTAGGGCAAGCGGAGGACCCAGGAGCACGACACAGAAGAAGGACCGACAAACAGGACGAGTGGTAGACAAGAGGAGACTGCGGGCAGACAGGTCGGGAGGGAAGTCAGACAGGATGCAAAGCACAACGGAGATCTGGAGACAAGGCAGGAGCTGGGTTGGATGATCTGAGGAGCAGAAACAGGTAAGAGTCAGAGGTAACCTATAAACTAAATAAGCAGTTAAAGTGTAGAGAGCTGGAACGTGAAGAACAGGATAACTGAGTCACCGATCTGGCAGCATGGAGGAGATGGAGCCTGGCAGTGGTAGCAGTGTTGATTGAGTTGGATGACCGCTGATGACCTGGCTCCTGCACACCGGTCTCCACTCCTGTAATCAGAAGGAAAGACAAAACCACCCACAGAGGGAAAAAAAAAGGAGAAGGCTAGAGGCCAGAGGCCAGAGGATGTAATAAAAGGAGCATCCAGACTGTTACCAGCAACAAGTCCAGAAGCCAAGGCCTGTCATTGTCTGAAGTGGTGTCAGTGCAAAGGGCAAAGGTCGTTGCCACTTTTGTGATGCACCATTAATGCTGAAAAGCACATTGAGATTTTGGATCAACATATGCTGCCTTTAAGACGACAACTTTTCCAGGGACGCCATAGACCTATATAAATAGTGGACGAGCCCTCAGTGACGTCAACCCATCAGTTTCACTTCATCACTTGGTGCCTTCAGTCCCTGAACGAGGTGAAACATCAAATAAAGTTGTGTATTGTTTTCTGTGCAATACATGTCAGAGATTTATATTTATATTTATACTTATATCTGCTTTTACACTTAATTTTTATAATTGTCTTTTTAACTTGAGGGGAGACTGGCAAAGTAAACATTTCTTTGTATGGTGTATGGATGTGTTTTTACTGAGCATATGACAATACATGTCTTGAGTCTTGAATCCTTTGCTAACCACTGTTTCCAGTTTTAATTTCACACACTGACCCAACTTTGTCTGAGTTGGGGTTGTAAAAATGAGTTTACCTTGACATGAGATGAAGATGATGTGATGTTGCTTACATGTTGCCAGATCACCGGTTTTGCAGGCGTCTTTGCAGAATATCATTTCAATCCTGTAAACCTAAGAGACACGCTGTTTTTCAATGACCTAACCTCAAGAGACATTTTAAACACACCGATGATGACTATGTGCCCCCCACTCTATGGAACGACTACCTTGTACAAAAAAACTTTTACATTACAATGAAGAATCAAGTTTAAAAGCTGCATATTCACGTCCCCGCATCTAACAGCAGAAAGCGTTGCCATCGAGCCCTGTTTCTCAGTGTGTCTGATAGAAACTTTAATAGCTACCAGCATGAGACACTGATCAGCCAAGCACATCAGCATAGTGCGATCCAATATGTCACCGCCACGCAGAGAACGAGAGGAAAGTGTGTGTGCGTGTATGAGAGCGAGGCGAGCCGTGTGTGTGTCTTGTTAGCGCTGGGTGTAACAGAGGAAGTGATGGCAGTAATGTGGGAATGACAAAGGAGCTCCTGCGGTGAGCTATATGAAGACGTGTGAGATCAGCGCGACTTCTGCAACATGTCACATCCCCCAGTGAGTGAGTGTGTGTGTATATATGTGCGTGTGTGCGTGTGTTCACAGTCAAGGTATGATGGACATTGACTCTATTGAAATGTACTTGTTAGAGCTTGTACATCCAACAAACTGACAAACCAAAAAATGCATAAAAGTAACAACTGAGATGCTACTAAACTGAAACCAAATCACATTTTATAACCTCTTAACATTTTCCTTAAAAAACACAATATAGACTTATCTAATAATAATCCCTCTCAGTTATCACTTGTGACCCTCTGTCAGTGTGTTGTATGTATCTGTGTATTTACCGTAGAGACCCTGCGCTCTGTCTGTATTTTCTATTTTCCTCTTGTTTTGCTGTGTTCAGGACGTTGTCTCCAGCCAGTATCTCCAGCAGGACAATATAAAAACAAAGTGACTCCGGTCGCCTCTGTCGGTTGTACAGTATATTGCTTCAAGAACATTCCAGTGGAGTCTTGCGAAAGTGTGAGTGTTGTGTTTTTAAAATATAACCGCCGTGACAGAATCAGGAAATAACGGTTTTATTTTTCTGTTTCACAGCTTTTTTTGTTTTTGTCCCGCTATCCGCACTCTCTCTCTCTCTTAATGCAGCCTCATGCCACCGCTTGCTCTCTCCCTCGTTCGCTGAGTGGAGACGAGAGGCCAAGTTTGAACCATTCTGTTTACAAAGATAAGCCAGAAATGCTTCATACTTTGCCTTTACCATCCACCAGGTCATCAGTGACTCATTTTAGGGTTAGGGTTACATTTGAGCCACGTTTAAACTGATGTAGTTTAGGTTGTGTTTCAGTCTCATGTTAAATATAGAAACTAGAAGACGTTCCCTTTCAAATGAAGCCTAATAACATGCATACTGAACTTAGAGCTCTACTGTTTGAGCCTAAGCCTGAGCTAGGGTTCGGGTTCTGAGAAAATAGTGGATGTTATCAGGTTAATGTGTTATTTGCAATGTATTATGTTAGATGACTCTAAATGAGTAACATATAAT
>JAPQRN010000022.1:2945705-2957679 GCA_037367275.1 Coranthus polyacanthus
CACACACACACACACACACACACACACACACACACACACACACACACACACACACACACACACACACACACACTTTATTTTCAGACAACCTATTGTTGTCCCTCTGTTCTCCACAAAGGTCCATTCTTCTCTTCCAGTTAAAGTCTTTATTAGAAGTCTCCCACGGTGTCCGACGCACCATGCAAATCTGCGACCGCCGCTGTGCCTTTGGTCCCAGTAACTATCCTGAACCCCGATAAATACCACATCATAAATAAACATCAAACCACAGAGTACCTTCAGCAAACACACACAAAAAAAAAAATCCTTGTTTAAAAACTCAAAGGTGGTACGATGACACACGGACAGAAAACTGGGGGTTTGGATCCCTTATTATGACATCATATAAAGTATTATCTAACGCCACTTACATGTGTGACGGTATCTACTGTAAAAGCGGTGTTACAGTCTATGTAGAGCACAGTGTATCGGACCGAACACGGGGACTTCTGATTGAAATACCTCGAGACAAGAGCGTCGTGTTAATAGAAAGAAAATCATTTCTGCAATATGTCAGTGAAAAGGGTTTTACAGATTGGAACAGGAAAAGAGGTTTGTTTTGATGAGGGTTTAGGTTCTGCACTCTTGGAACAAATTGTGTGGTGCTCCATAAGGCTGGACGATACGGTCACAATGTTATCATGATAAAAATGTTAATATCAGTCGTATTTGATAATTGACAAGATAAATGTCCAACGATTATATCTTTCAAGTTTAAAGGCTGATATTTAGACCTTTAGTATTTTGTCCTGACCACAAATAATCATTTATAATTTATACATTTACATTTATAATAAACATTTGGAACATTTTTTTTAATGGTCAGAACTAACTTGATTTAACAAACTAAATCTAAAATCATTTTGTGTTTTATCTGACCACAAAGCCAACAAAATAAACCCTTAAGACAAAAAAAGGATAATTATTACGATAAACAATATATGTGATATTAATAATGAGAATTATCATGATCATTTTATCGCCCAGCCCTAGTGCTCTAATGGACACATTTTGTATCAGTATATTCAACAGAATTTAGTTGGAAGAGTTTTAGATATGTTTTTTAACACAATACATGAAGCCAAAGATAACACATGTGTTAATATTACCCATGTTCACACTTCTTCCTGACACATTCACTGTGTTGACATTACTAACACAATGTGTTAAAATCAGAAACACAGCAAATGTGTTATTAGTATGTGTTTTTGAGACTTTTTTCAAGTACAAAACTCAAAATGCTCAAAATGTTGCAGCTTCTCAAATGTGAGGATTTGAAAGTTTCTTTTTTATATATCTGGCTGTACAGTGATCCTTTTTGGCTTTTGGACAAAATGGGTGGACAAAAACAAGGCAATTTAAACATTACTTTTAGCTAAAGGGGAATAATAACCAGCACTTTTCATTTCTCACATTAATCAATAGATTGAGCGCAACTCACTGATTTTTTTTGTTTAGTTTAAGACCAGATGAGTTTGCGCTCTCCTCAGGTCTGCCTGTATTTGTGTCCATAGTGAGAGTTAATATTAATATTAAAAATTGGCCTTTAAGAAAAAAAAACGCACTGGCTACAAAAACTAATGTGTTAAAAGTGAAAGCTGGTGATGTATGATGTGATAGCTTGTACACAAAGAATGTAAACAAAATAAATTGTACACTCAAAAGTAAAAATATATAGCATAATTATCGTTATTGTTTTATTGCCCGGCCCTAATTTCAATTCAATGAATATTTCATACATTTCATAAACTGAAGAAACAGAAGACACGCTGAACTCCCATCCCATTAATCAAAACAAAGTTCACATGAGCCAATCTGCACGCTGCACCTGATCACATAGATTTTTATTGGCGGAAATGAGAATAACCTTTACTCTAATTGGCTGTGGCGAAAAAGTGTGTGTGCATTAATGTAGGTGATTTGTTTTAATGCCATCTCATTAAACGCACAGCCACCTTACGTACGCTTAACGTATAAATGCATGCGCGTCTGTTGCCGCTATATGATGACAGGTTGTGGAAGCTCAATATGAGGCCATTTACAGCGGGTGTTATGGGAACAATGGACATTACTGTCTACAAGGAGATCCCAGTGTGAGACAGTGACATTTAGTTTCCAGGTCACTATAGCAGTCCTGAGGCTCTGGGGATTAAGGTGCAACTGCCACGCTGCCATGGCGACGTGGCCTCAGGAGAGACAGGGGACACTGCATTTGTTTCTTTATGGTCTGTAACTGAATGGGTCAAAAGAAACACTTACTATATTCTTCCAAGAATGGGACAATAAACAAGTCCAGAAAACACTCTTGTATGAAAAGTAAACCTTTCTCTAACTAATAATAATAATAATTTTATTTACAGAGCATTTTCTCAAACAAAGTAAAAAAGTGCTTCACAGAAAAAATAAAGGGTAAAACTGTTCTGTAAAAAACACAATCAGATAACACCAGCATATGCTTTCTGATAAAAGTATGTTTTTGGGAGAGACTTAAAAGCAGGCAGCGACAACCTCATTTCCTCAGGCAGGTCATTCCAGAGCTCCGGGGTCCGGATAGCAAAAGCTCTGTCCCTTTCAGTTTCCAACCTAGACTCAGGCAGAAGGATCTAAGCCAGAGACTGTGTCTAAGAACTGGACGGCGCTGCCAAGACGTCACCCTCTGGTTTCTGAACTGTCAATTTGAAGCCAGGAGTCTGCGTTTTGGCCATCGACATGTTAGCTCTTTGTAGCAAGAAGTGACCATATTTGGACAAAAAGGACGGGGCTGCAGAAGCACAGGGGGTGAAGGGGAAGCTAATGCTAAACGCTAGCTTCCTGACATGGTAAAATGGTAAACTTCAGCAAATATTTGCACTACACCTACAGTTGAACTATCTGTCAGGAAAAAAAACGTTTTATTCAATAAACAGTAGCTCAGAAAGTCCGATTCGGCAGGTGAGCGAACTGTCAATCACACCTGTCAATCGAAGCCTGATACAGCAGACATCAAAGTCTTCTATTATACCCAAAGTGTTATTAATGATAATTAATTAATTTAATATTAATTATTAAAAACATTCCTAAAACAAAGTAAAGATGCTGAAACAGATGTGATATGATCATACTCTTTGGTCCTGGTTAAAAGTCTAGCAGCATCAAATAAGACACAAAAATTCCTTGCAGCAAGTTGTACATATTGTGAAAGGGGATCATTTGAGGTCCAAGAACCACACCTTTCACCCATTTCAATGCAAAAATGCAGGCAGTATGTGCTGTGTATGAGACTGCTGGAACACTCAACACAACACAAGGAAACTAACACAGTTAAACAAATTGATTTTTAGAAAATAATGGGCCATTATTGTCATTTGCCTATGGACAAATACAATGCAATATAATACAATAAAAAACTCTCACGCCTTTGCTTTGAGTTTTGCTAAAATGCACTACATGTGTTTGTTTGATGTTTAACGGTCATTTCTTGTTGTTTTGTATTTGGTTCTGCTATTTGTAAAAGACTTTATTATTACTACCATTTGGCCTCAGTATGTTCCAATGTGCACTGGCCAAGCATTACCCCCCCCATTTGGCTTGGATTTGTTTTTTAATGTCAGAAATGTCCACTGAGATATTCATGTGCAAATTAAAAAATGTTTTCTATCGTGACCAAATTATTTCTACATCAGGAAAAGAAGGATAGAAGCCTTTTAATAACCAGCAACTGAAGCATTTGAAAAAAATGCTCATACACTAAGAAAACTGGATGAAATTAAAGAGGAAGTTTGTCTGTACATGAAAAAGTTGCGATTTGAAACAGACAGTGATATCAGCACCAACACAAGAGACTGTACTGCACTTTGAGGGCTGTTATCTATGTGCCAATTCAGGTTGATTAAATGGTGATTTCAGAGGAGAGTGGGGAAAATAAAGGTTTACTTTGTAGTGAATTGACAGCGCATTTCATTTACCTGGACGGTGTGTGTGTGCTCACCTTGCCAATAACAGGGATGTCCACAGATCCCCAAGTATCTGCCCCCCAGTGTACCATCCCCGACGCAAAGTCTGCCGTCACTATTCCTAGGACTGGCAGATAAACCGAGGGAGAGACAGCAGAAGAGAAGAGGAATAAACATACAGTACGCTGTCATTAGATGTAACAAAAACCTCATGTGGAAAGGCACAATGACATGGGACTGTACTGGCTTATTTAGAAGAAATTTACACACATAAAATAACTGTTACATGGCAATTACAGAAGGTAGTTTTACACATATCCCAAAAGGGAGATGAGGAGTCTTTGTAACTGGCAGCTCACCGATGCCGAGGATGATCTTGTAGATGTGAACGGTGGAGAAGTGCAGGAGGAGGAAGGAGAAGTTGATGATGAAAAGGAAGAGGCACAGAATTACACATACCCACTCCTGGAGCCGCTTACCTAGAGAAGAAATAAAACACAAACGAGAAGGACTCATTTTATTCATCTGAAATTCATGCAAGAATTACGTCCAAGGAAAGTTGTTATTTGGACTAAAAGAAGTGGACATAGCCACCATTACGCCATACATTGGGTTGTGGACCACTGTTCTGAAGTCTTGAGTTTGGCATTTTGGCTATCGCCATATTTTTTTTCTGAGAAGTGACCATATTTGGACAAGAGGGTGAAGGTAGGGAAGAGAGAGTTGTGAAAGTTGCCAAGCTAACACTACCAGTAACTTACTGACAACATTAACCACACTGCTGTTTGTGTTGGAGTCTGTGTTGTGAAAGTCTTGGTTTGCTGACATTAGCTAACTTAATTCACTTAATGACTTAATTGGGTCAGTTTTTCGGCGAAAATCCCTAAACTCAATGCCTGTCTTCTGCTCCTCTACACTAGCAAGAGCGTACAAAACTAGCTAACATTACCTTAGAAACTGAGTTAGCTAATGACAACAAACAACCAGCCCCCAACACAGACTACAACACAAATTTCACAGCAAATTTGAGCCTGTGCAAATTGTACTTATTTTATTGTGTCTATTCTTGTTGCTTTTATTATTATTTAGTTTTAATTGTCAGATTTGCCAATTTTGTATATGGTGTGGGATTTTATTTTGTAAAGCACCTTGTAACTGTGGTTTTCAAAGGCAATGTAGAAATAAAGTTTATTATTATTATTATTATTAAACATTGAACCTTTAAATACACTTAATGAAAACAGACCTCAAGAAGCTCAAGGAATGTTTTTTTATTTATCAAATAGAAACTGTGAAAGTCAGACTCGACAGGTGAGCAAACTATCACTCACCTGTCACTCAAAGCAGCCACACCACTAATTATGCATAACATTAATACAATGGTTGTGAAATATAAAAATTATCCCCGTCATGAACAGGGTCATATATAGTTTGCCATTCTGCAGTGCTGTGTGAATGTATTAGCATACCCTATATAGTTGACTCAGTATCCTACAATGCATCGTGAAAAGTAGTGACCACAGCATGTACTTTCTGATCACAATCCATAGAATGTACTTTTTGGAGCCAGAAGTGACCCTATTGGGACAAAAGGGCAAAGTGTCAGGAGCGTGAGGGGTCATGGCTGAGCTTAATGCTAGACACTAGCTTATCGACAGGGTAAATCAGCAAACTTCGTCAAACATTTGAGTAAGAAAGTCATTTTAAAGTCTGGTTAGTATAACTTATTGACCGCAACTACAGTCAAGTTGAAAGAAAAATGAAAAGCACGTTTTACTCAATGAACAGAAGGTCTGAAAGTCTGATTCAGCATACGAGCGAGCTGTCAATCAAAGACCGACGCAGCAGGCATCAAAGCCTTCTATTAGCCTTAAAATCTTATTAATGGGGCAATAATTTGCCACTAAAACACTTATTAGCATAGGCTTGGACATTTGTCGCTTGCTTCAGAGCAAAGAAGAGGAAGTTTAGGGTCCAAAAGTTTTGGGTATTAGACTGTGATGTGTTAATGAACTGGGTGAGGTCCCTTCAGCCTCTGGGAGAACATCTCCGCTCCTTACCGAGGGTCAAAGGACCACTCGGCCACAATGACTGTGTGTGTGTGTCCACGGTGTTAATATGTAATCAGTCAGATAAAGACAAGTGTAGTCCAGGCTGCAGGGTCGCGACCTCTCATATGTGAAACACCAGCGCTGACGCAGCACCCGGCCTGCGGAGACAAACCCACACTCGCAGTCTGTTTTCAGGTGGGAGGTAGGCACCTGCAGGGACGAGGCCAAACTCATAGGTCAGCAGTATCAAGTAAAGGACAGAAGGAGAGGGACTAACTAAAACTGTTCAGACTCTATACTCACAGATCAGCAATATTACGAGGGTCAAACTCAGAAAGGCTTCAGCCACTGAGCCCTGAAGACCCGAGACGCTGAATTATTGAAAACACACACATACAGCGGCTGATCTATAGCTCATCTAATATGGCAGAGCACAATGACCAGCTGCTGGGTTTCTATTACTTTCCTGATGTCCTGATAAGGTTATATGTCTTCGAATCATCCCGTTGTTTCCATCTTTTCTTTGTTCTTACACATCAGCCCAAACAGGAAAGGTGATATCTGGAAATTTCACTGACTTACAGAAATAAAAGACACAGATACAAACCACAACTGTTCTGTTTTTAAGTCTTTTGTCCTTTGTCTCTACCCCCCTCCCCCATACTCCTAATCCTTCTATCTTTGCAGGTCTAATGTGCTTTTAAAACTTTAATGTGTTCAGATCCTAATGTATCACACAGCATTAGCAGCCTATAAGATATTCATGACAGTTTTTTTAAGTGTGTGTGTGTGTGTGTGTGTGTGTGTGTGTGTGTGTGTGTGTGTGTGTGCGTGCACCTATAGACCTGTGTGACTATGAATATGCTATCAGCCTCTCATAAGGTATCGACTCAAGTGGTCACAGGAGATTTTAATATGTGATTATGGATATTTTACGAATCATCAAATGTGACCCTTCACCTTCTTAAAATAGACGGTATCTAACTTGTAAAGAGACAGATGGCTCATTCTAGTGCAGACCGAAGTTCAGCTCCTAAATGAGTTCGACTTTGCAACTTAAAAGGTGTCTTTTCTTCTTTGATTCATGCACTCGGACAGCATGCCAAGCCAACATCTCTCAAATGTTACGATTTAATACTCATTTTTTTGTTTGTGATGCCCTGCTCTGACGAGTAAACCTGTGATTTCTTTTCAAAGTATGCTTATCTTGTTGCCTATTTTTTGGGGGAACTTTGACTTTGACTTTTAATATCTTCCACTAACCCAGATTAAAAGTAAAAAAGACTACGCCATATGTTCAGGAGGCAACCAGTTTGTAATCAGCAAAATATCTGCTCCACAGACATAGCAACAAGATGAGAACATCTGTTAATGATGCAGCCTGAGCCTTGTACTTAAGAAGCTAAATTAAATGTTATTTATATGCAGCTTGATTCCAACATAGTGAACAAAGAGATTCAACCAGAATCTTTTACTGGTCCAAACACTCATTTATTTCTTGTTAGTTTTTTCACTACTAGTCGACAACTAAGTGATTAACATTGGTACAGTAGATGTTATTTCTGTGTCTCTCAAGTCATTTGATGACGTGAATCGTGGGAGTTGTTGTTTTCCATCTGTTGTGACTTAGGAAGGAATTATGTTTAAAGAGTTCAAAATGTAACATATGTATTCACATATAATGTGTTGTATTCACATTATATTTAGCAATGTATAGTCACATTCTGTCATTTCATTCCAATGAAGCTTGTGCAAGTATCATTAAATTTGAACACTGTCAGAAGCACTTGATATTCTGCACAGATCAACAAAATACATTACATAAGCCTAGACACTTACAGTGGAGGAATATTATAATATTATAGCTTTACTTATTATATAAATAATTTCAAATTACTATTTAATTGTCTTTTTCTGTTTATTTTATGGGCGCCTCAATGCAAGGAGGTCCTGGGTTCGAACCCAACACTGGCCGGCTGGGGCCTCTCTGTGTGGAGTTTGCATGTTCTCCTCGTGTCTGCGTGGGTTCTCTCCGGGTTCTCCGGCTTCCTCCCACAGTCCAAAAACCTTAACAGGTTAATTGGTCACTGGCGACATGTCCAGGGTGTACCCCGCCTTTGCCCGATGTCAGCTGGGATCAGCTCCAGCCCCCCGTGACCCTCCAGAGGATTAATTTTATTCCATTATTATAGAATAAGCCTATTTATATACATACACCTAAAAAAGACTGTAAAAAAGAAGAAAAACTGATTCTATATAAATTGATAGATGATCATCGACATGCGGTCAGTTGATTATTAGAAGTTACGCAGCTTGAGAAACAGTTAGTGGCACTAATTTTCCACTCAGGTGTCATTAAACCACATCATTTTGTAGCTCAATAATATCGCTCATCGCAATTATTTGTATGACAATTAATTGTCAACTCAAATTTCAGTATCGTGACAGGTCAATGTGTAGAGCATCAAGGTGAACTAACCTGACTTTTCCCAGATCAAATGGCCCAGTTAGTCCCCAGTGCACTTCAGCAAGGTTTACATTTAAGGTTTTTGGATGTTTTGGATGCTTTTCCAAAATGTGGTATTCATGATTGATACTAAAAAATGGTCCAAATTAAGCTAAATTGCATATTTTTTATTGAAAACCAAGGGAAAACACTGGACTGGATGTCCATTCCAGTTAGACAGGTCTCCACAGTGCATCTCCCTCAAAAACAAGAACAAGAACTTTTTCCCTTCCTTTTTTTTTTTTTTTTACTGAAGTGTGTGCATCGTCATGTTGCTACAGAAGTGAATGACAGAAGCCTCCTGTCTCTGTGTGAACCATGTTTAATTCCAGAGTCGGCGCTGCCCTAAAGGCAGCGGTGAAAAGTGACTCCAAATTATTAAATTATGACATGTTATTACTGCGCAGAGTGGATTACAACGCTGTGGTTCTTTCATGTAGCCCAGGTCCAGTGTGTAATGTGCGTATATCATACAGGCCAGGTAATGTGTTTTCAGTCCACGCAGCATCAGTCCATGAGGTTAAGTAGAGCGCAGTTAGCTCTGTTGTCTCCGAGCTTCATGTGACACCATTTTCTCCACTCTGCCCTAAGGTACACACACACACACACACACACACACCACACGCACACCTCAAGGGATCGGTACACCAAAATTCACTCTCTTCGACTCACCCACACACGCACACTGTGACACAAACACACATCAACATACTGTATGAGGCCTCACACACGCACACACACCGACACTCCTACTGATGGATTTGCTAACACATTCTCGCATCTTTCTCGCGCACACACATCCTCTGACATATACACAAATCCAGACACTCAATCTCCGTCTCTCTCTCTCTCACACACACACAGACACACACACACACACAGTGCAGGGCCGTGGAGCAGTGGGGCGGCTGTCAGGTGATGTGCGTCAGTCCTTGGATCCTCCGGCTCCCTGGTGAGGGGAAGGAAACTAGGACAGGCCTCCGCAGAGTGCACACACACACTCACACACACTCACACACATACATAAGCCCCTGTCCCTCAGGCCATGGCATTGCTGGATATCACACACAGCTACAGACAGACACACAAAAGCAGGCCTTATGAGCATGTATGTATCAACGGACATATGCGACACACTCACCCAGCAAAGCTACACAGACACAAACGTCTTATTTTACAGCAAACACACACACCTGACTGAACTTCTGTTGGCATTCGAACATCAAAATTAAACACTTAAAACATGTGTACGTGTAAATATACACACACACACACACACACACACACGTCTACACACACTCTTAGGGCCAGAGCAGCACACTCATTAATATCGTTCTGACAACAACTGGCTCCCTGGCAACCTCTCTGCCATCGCTCACCCAGCAGCACCCCCCGCCTGCGAGCGTGCGCGCGGGTATGCACAGGGATTTAACCTGGGCGGAGCCGGGGGAGGGGAACGAGGGGTGCTAATAGGCTGAAATTAATCAACGCCGGCTGATTCGCTGTCTGGGGAATGAGTGGCGGGCAGCAGGCAGGCAGGCAGGCAACACACCCTGAATACTAATGGACTAATGGAGACCCCCTTTTACCTCGCTCTGCCATTTGTCAGGTAACAACAGGAAATACAGTGAGGGGCTGAAACGTCAAATCTACATCTAGACTGATGTGACAAAAAGGGAGCACAAACGCACAGACGGTGGCAAAACGTCACAGAGGCCAAAACACAAATCGGCCCTGTGATTCAGTAAGATACATTCAAAGCCAAGTTGTTTTATGTGACAACAACATGAACCTCATCCGTGTTATGTTCTGCACTACACTGCAGTCTTAGGCACAAGATTGTGCGGCAGTGATCGCTGTGTAAGTCTAACAGGGTCAGGCTTTCTCTGCACTAAGCCGGCCAAATTTGGAACCACATCTGTTCCTTCCTTCCTGTTCTGGCCTTCTGTTCTGTCCGCACCGAGCTGAATAAGAGGACGGATAAGGCACCGTTACACTCTAGTATTTCAGCACAGACAGAACAAATCATACTGTACTGAGTGTTTAGTTAATGTGGAAGTCGTCGGATGCTCTGATGCATGGGTAAAGTAGCAAACCGGGCGGCCAATAAAGAGCTGGTGTGATGCATGCGCATCGTGTGCTTTTACTTGATTGGCTCAGTGACTATAGATTCTCAGAAAGGAATTTAAAATAGTGTCTTTCTTTTAACATGATAGGAGAAATCAGGAACCAAGCAACAAGGCCCTAAAACATGTTCTTCTAGTATTTCCATCAATATTGTCAAGTGAATTTGAAGCAAACTTTTGAAAATGGAAAAAAGAAAATGTGAAAAGGAAATGTGTTAGAAGGTGGCGGCATAGGCTACATTATGTATGGCTGTAACAAGCAGATTAAAAGAAGTAGAGTTTGCAAACTAAAAACAAAACTTGGCCACCAGATAGAAGCAGCTTCTAAATCTACTTCTTCCCTAGAAGCAGGAATAGTTGACCAGTCATTTGAGCTAAATGTTCACATCTATGTCAGAACTTATTTAGAAAAGATGCTTCCAGCTCGCTTTAAGAAAAAGCAAAGAGCACCTCAAGTGAGCATAGAAGCTTTAAGAAGCATTAAAGCAGAAGAACGTGGGGAAGAAAGCATGAAAGCATAAAAACATGGGAAGTTCATTTCAAATTTTAACATTTCCATCAACCTTCAAAATGCACATAACAATGATGGAAACACAATTAATAAGGAACCACAGTCATTTTTACTACTTTGCATTCGTGTTTTGTAATTCCAACACTCCCACTGAGGAAAAAGGTATCAGCGAAAAGAGTGAAAAGAAAATGTGTGAGAATGTGGAGGCATAGGCTACATTACACATCTCTGTAATAAACAGATTAGAAGACGTTGAGGTTGCAAAGTAAAAACAAAACCAGTAGTTAAAATACTCAAAGCTGAAGAAGAGAAAAGCAGTCGCCTTGGGAAAAAAAAAACAGAGCTAGGTCTTCAGGAATTTTTATGCCGTGACAGAAACACCTTCTACTTCTACTAGAGCGGAAATAGTTGATCGTGTGATCATTTGATCATTTGAGTTAGATGTTTGCTACGCTAAACCTTATTCAGAAAAGGTGTTTCCATCTTACTTTGAGCATATGAATTCTTTTTCGAAAAAGGCAAAAACCACCAAACTTTTTTTTCCACCAACATTTTCTAATGCAATACTTCAAAATGTGCAGAAGCAATAAGTTCCACATAAACAAATCTTTTTTTTTTTTTTTTTTTTTTTAAATGGGTCATTCCATGCCAATTCTGAACATTTTCCACTTCATGCCATGGATTTCATTGAAAAATAAGATGTTTGTAGGAGCGGTGGCCACGCCCACAAATATCCAATCAACCAATCACATGGCAGAAACTCAATGCATTTAGGTCATTTTCAAAAAATGATAAAAGTGTGAAATAAA
>JAPQRN010000022.1:2964586-2975504 GCA_037367275.1 Coranthus polyacanthus
GGAGAGGAGAGGAGAGGAGAGGAGAGGAGAGGGGAGGGGAGGAAACGAAATGAGAGGAGAGGAGAGGAGAGGAGAGGAAACGAAATGAGAGGAGAGGAGAGGAGAGGAGAGGAGAGGAAACGAAATGAGAGGAGAGGAGAGGAGAGGAGAGGAGAGGAGAGGAAACGAAACGAAACGAAACGAAATTAAATTAAATGAAATGAGAGGAGAGGAGAGGTTCAACAACCACATAAAACTTTACCGTTTATCATTACTGCGGAACAAACAAGTCTGGATTTTAGTAACAGAGTCTGAGCTGCGTCACGATGCTATCGCAGCCTTGGGCTATTTTTACCCAAAGTCCGTCTGCTAACTAAGCCCCATGGCCACTAAGTGAGAGGGGATAAAGTGTCAGGACCCCAAATGCATGTATGATCCTCTTAACTACACTCAACAGCAGCAGGCTGCCAAAGCCAACGCAAACTGGGCCCTCTTCAGCATCCTCCTCATTTTTAGCAGTTTGTCAAAACTTCTCATACACCTGATCCTTCTTTTGTACAGGACACATGATAAAAGCCAGGGTTTCTGTTATGTACACTCTGCAGCAACAGCTCACCATTTCAACATTATTGCACAGCTGCTTCTTCAGAATTTTATGAAGTATTATGTCATGAGGTCACAGTACGAGACTCTGCAGAGGGCTTTTAATTTGAAATGACGGATACGTCCGGCCGATGAGAGAGGAAGAGAGTTTGTTAACTATGACTGCACGATTGGGGAAATTGGGGATTTGATTTGAGTCCACTCGCTCCCATTGTGATTCAATTAATTGTGCAACCTTAAACAAAATGATATTAGGGTTGGCAAAAGAGAGCTGTCACCGGTATTTCAGGCACACATTACCTTTGTCCTCTTGATCTTTGCCTTCTCTGTAAAATCTGAGTTTTTACCTTGTTTTTAGCTTCTTTCAGCAACATTTGCAAAGTTTTCAATTTGTATCTGAGTTGAAATCCAGTCAGTACATCCTGTAGAAAACTTCCCTCTTTCAAAATAAGAGTGCATGCTTTAAAATTTGGAGATTATGCAGTAAAAGCTTGTTACTTTCTTAATGTATTGACTCATTATCGCTATTTGCTTAATGTTTTGTTACATTCTCTTCTCATTTCACTCACGTCACAGCTAACAGCTAAACTCACAATGTTCAAGAACATAAACTCATACTGGAATCATGCTGAATGTAGAATTTATTTATTTATTTTTAATTCAAGGCAAAAAAAAAAAACTAGCGAATAATTTAAGAATTACTGGTATTTTTGACATCATTTAATTGAAACATAACAAATAGTTGTTTAATTATTGCTGTGTACCACTTGTTTTCATGTCACTTTAAGACACAGTGCGTAGTGGATGTATTTCCAGCTGGATGGGACGAGGTCCGTCAGATTCAGCTACGTGTCAGTAACGTCTAAAGCTGGAAAATGATGCAGCGTCTTATGAACACATCTGACTTGAGTCCAGTCTTTATGTCGGCTCTTAACAGTTGAGGTGATGGATGATAATGCCAATGGCCTGTTTGTGTTTTAAGTACCATCTGTCTTTGCCTGTGTATTCCTGATGAACTACAATGATGTATTGCTTTTGTTAACACTCTAAGTTAAAGCTACGCTAATGTATTTTCTGTGTTTACAGCGAATTAAAGGACATTCGCGTACGGATAAAACCACAAGGAGTCATCATCCAACTTTGCAGTTTCCCAAAGATCTATAACTTTCAGCTTTTACAGCCCTGCAACTTCACTGTTATGATTCATTTTCACGGCCACGGCGAGCAGCTGCTTTTAGGGGTGAAAAAACAGCTCTAAAAACTAAGAACCGCATGGTGCTACTTACTCAGCAGATAAAGCGGCACATATTTCCTTCAGAAGGTGAGAATAAAACAGAGCTGAACAAAGAGAATGGCCAGAGTGTCCTTATGTGATAAAATGAATGCGCTAGTACTTAAAGGTTAGGCGTGTAATAAAATATCAACACACCTGAGCACTGTGATATGTTTTGTGATACTGTACTGATTCTCGAAAACACTGGATTTTTAATCAGTAGTTTACATGTTAAAACCCCCGTCAGTCATGTTACAAGACGTAATCAAAAATACTTTGCAGTGAATAATTATTTGGAACAGTTCAAAGACCTTGTATGAAAGTTGTTGCATTGACATTTTCTCTTCCGCTCTCGTTGAAAAATCTCTAAATATACAAACACTGATCATTTCTAAAGTTGATCAGCTGAACACCACACGTTCAGTTGTTGTTTCCTGATGGCTTCAGGTTTTTACGCGACACTTCAGACTTATCATCTGGTAGTTCTGCTCCTTAGATTCAGTCCTTGTTTTGGACTTTAATTATTTTGCTCAGATTACACAAAAAATACTGTGATGATGAATGTAAATGTAGACCTAACGTTCTGAGTTCATGAAAATGTCGAACTTTTTTTTTTTTCTTAAAGTTTTTATGCATACCCCCTGTGATTTTCTGTAGAAATTCAATCTAACAGCTCTTCACCATAACTTTTTGATATTCTGTTGTTGGAATATTAAATGTTTCCAGTTTGTTTTTCAACATCAGATGTTGTTGTCATTCATTTAAATACACCTTTTTTTCTTTTTTTTTAAATTTGTAAAGCCCATATTTCATGTGTCTTTTTCAGATTTCTGCCTCACATTTACAAGTCACACTCAAGACAAATGTTGACTTTTCACTAATTTGTCTCTAAATCGTACTAGGGCTGGGTCTGAATATTAGACTCTTTGGATATTTGTTCAGCGGGTAGACATCCCATTTTCAGTTTAAAGATTCGGACATTCACTTTTTTATTACGGTGGTGAGCGACAACTTATGCACAGCAACGAAGCAACGGCAAAACAATTGAGTTCTTCCTCAAGCTGGGCTTTAATGTGAAGGAGTGGAGCGTCCTCTCAATCACACCCTATCTGTGTTAAAAACAGGAGACTCACCTTCAGATTCTTGCCAATACACAGCTCTAATACTATTATTACTATTGAAGAGACACGTTGCTTCCTGTTATCAGCTCATGAACAACTTTACAGCCTACTTGAGTGTGTGTGTGTGTGTGTGTGTGTGTGTGTGTCTGGTAGGAGAATAAACACAGACCTGAGATCTAAGCACAGATCACTGTCCCTCTAATGTAATGGCTCTGAATAATAACGGAGATCCAATTCCACTAATGCAGAAGGTGACACCTTCACTCAGTGTCTAGAAATAACTACACAGGAGCAGCTTCCACTGAAGCTTGTTCTTTGCTGGTCCGTGTGCTGACTGAGGTTCAAAGACATGAAAGTTTAGAAGAGGCAGATAAGACACGGGGAACATCACTAAATATCCCTTTAGTTCAGCGAGGCGAGCAAAGCAGGGTCAGCGGTTTGTTAGCATGTGGACACAGTGACGGCCGTGGATTCAGGCGCTCACGCGTGTTCTGCTCTTATACCAACTTATTATAATGTGCAAACCAGGCCTGAGAGATATATCAAAAAATGTTATCGTGATAAAAAGTTTCATATCAGTCGATATCGGTAATTATCACAATAAATGTCAAATGTCAAAATATGCAGGACTAAAATTAAGTAAAAACAACAAAACAGAAGAACATCTTGTAAGTGTTTCAGCTGACAAAGTCCGAGTGCAAACCTTTATGTTTTCTGATCATCATTCCTATTTTTTGAAGTGTTAACAAGTGGCCAACACGGTCCGACCAGAGGCAATTAAGATGCTCAGTGAAGTGCAAAGCAGGGCAGATGGTCGGGCAAAATGTGGCACAGTCCAGGATGATGCATAACTGGTGAGACAGGTTTGCTTTTAGAAGGTCTGCAGCACATGAATCCACTGCATCTTCAGCACTAACATGGCTCAAATAATCCTCTCACTGTTCTGAGATAATGTTTGATTGAAACCAAATGGAAGCCACTAAAGCCTGAGGTGGAGCTTGAAGCTGACGAAGATACGGAGTACACTCTGGAGGTTACATTTGGTGACTGGAAAAAAAAAAGAAGAAAAAGACCACAATGTACAATACAAAATGAGGCCTCGAGGTCATGACACAGAGCCAGCGTTTTGTTGTGATGAAGTCAGCCAACTCTAACAACCGCTGCCTTTGTGTTCCTATTGGAAGAATCTGCAGCCTGTGTCCTGCTGATTGTTTTTCATTCTGTCTGGGAGTTTTCATTCTAATCTAAGACAAAGTCCAGACTTCAGGTTGTGTCAGTCACATCGAATCCAAAACTTTCACCTGTCATTAAAGTTTTCAGAGCAGCTTTGATTTCCAGGTGAAGTTTAACTACAAAGCACAAAAGAAAACAAGCAACTAGCGCAGACCCCGAGGACTGACTCTGAGAATTCACCTGTTTTTGTACTAGGACTAAAAGTCTTTTCCTATCTTCAATTACATCTCAAAAACTTACACTAATTCCGCCTTATGTGAGGTTCAGGATTTATCTGAAAGGTTTTCAAACCAAGGAGTGTTTTAATCAAATGTGCACTCTTAGTAGCCTGGTTCACGGGACATACTCCGCTGGAATAACTGAAATAGTCGCTAAATAGCAACAACTGCAATGTGCATGTTACCGCTTACAACTACCTCCGAGCTGCAACCTCATGCTGAAAAAGGCAGGTTTCGAGAAAGACGCGCGTCTTTTCATGTGGCTTCATTAGTTATTTTAATACCTCGTCTAACTTCTCTTTCTCTACGTGTAAATGTTCCGCTAAAGCAACTCCTGATACAATTTTGCAGACAGTGTCGCTGCATCTTGTGCTTGCCGTTGCCCAACACTAATGCGCTTTCTTTAAAGGAATACAAGTTAGCCAAGAGACTTCTTACCCCTGTCACGTTATTACATAACCACCTCATTGTGATTACTTTATATAATCATGATGATCGTCTCCATTCATCTGTATAAATGCAGCTGGGTGAAACCATCACTTGACTGGCGATCTCTAATGACATCGTAACAATGACATCTTGTTGCGGCCCATTCTTCTTCTGCTAGAAGTTAATGGAGAACGGGCATCGCAAACAATCTTTAACAGTGTAGCATTTGCATTTCGAACAGCCTTGTGGATTTAGAGTTAGTTGCAAAGTTAAACACCAGACCCCCGTTGTGAAAACATTTTACTTTAAAGGCAAACGAAAAAGTTGGAGCCCACTAACTCGCAGGAGGCCATTTATCGGATTTGCTGTTTGTCATAAGGCTATAAGAGATCGGATGGTGTCACTACAGTAACGCTGACTTCATACAGATACTTTGTTGAAGTGACAGCACAGAACACAACCTTAGAGATTTAGAATGTTACTGGGAGAAGCAGAAAATATTTTCAGTTCATTATGAAACTATGGTGGGATAAATTACGGCACACTGCTGCAGTATAACCACTACTGAGCCACCCGTCATCACCGCCACAGATCACAAAGACAGCCACAGTGGACCAGGATTTCAGTATTCCTTTAAATGACCAGTATATCACATCTGCCCAATTCCATTGTATTATTATGTCCTTTTTCTGTCCACAGTACATGGTTTATTTTGATTATGTACCTTGGTTGAATATTTCAGTAATGGGCTTTGTATAATTAAGAGACATCATATCTGCCATGTTCAGTTTATAAACAAAAGACAAAATGTAATTTATTGGACATGTTTCAAAATCTGATGCAATAAATGTGTCATTTTCATAAGGCCTATGCGCTTAGTTAAACTATTATTAGACTTTTAATGAGTAGGGACATAGAGTTAACAGAATAGACGATCATGTTGTCAATCACAGATATTATTTGACTATTAATGGTCAAGTCAGATGTCAATGTTGTGACAGCCCCAAACAGGTCCTGAACACAGGCTGAACTTCGTAAAGGCCTTCGCTGCTATTTCCCTCTTGGGATTAAAAGTACATCCTTCTCCAGTAATATTAAAAGGACTGTACTATACAGTTTGGACATTGTTTAATGCTAAAGTACGCCTGTTTACTGGGAAAACAGACTTTTCTGACAGCTCTGTACTCGAAAACTAACCACGGCCAGCAATATGTCCATGTGGCCAGCCTGTGGTCTGTGTGTCCTGTAGTGGACACGCGTAGTTGACATGTCTTTGCTAGGTTAGCCTGTAGCCGGTGTGTCTCCATCCCCTTGTTCTCGTCCACCTTGCGGTCCATCACCACTGGGGTCGCACTGTAGCTGAGGCCTCGACTGACTCACCGACAATTAAAATGACAACAACACTGACAACAACATTCACGCTGTCCTTACCGGGAGAGTAAAGTCTAGCTAGCTGCCGGGCCCCGGCGTGCTGAGGTCCCCAGCGAGGCGCCGCGCTGCGTGCAGCCGCGCCGTGCTCATTCCCGTTCGGATCCTCCTCCGCCATGGACCGGTGCCTGATGTCGGTCTCGGAGAGAAGCGACGCCGCCATAACTCCTGCCTGCCTGCCCGCTGGCCGCCCTGCTGCCCTCCGCTTTGGCTTTCAGCTAGAAGACATCAATTATAGATGCGACTCGGGTCAATAACTGGCTGGTTTTGTTTGTGTCCCGGCCTCCGGTGGGTGTGTTTGTGGCTGGATGCAGGAAGGACGCTGAGGCAGCTGATGCTAGCTAAGATGCACCGGAGCAGCCTTGTACCACCCGGAAATACACAGACCGAGCTGCGCTGACACACACACACACACACACACCTATTTTATCAAGTTCCAGTCATTAAACCTGGAGGAATAACTCACACGGGTTTGAGACTATACGGTACTTTTGTTGGTGCCATGGCTCCGACTGGACGGGATTTGAAACAAACTTTATTTTGATCTCGTTCTTAACGTCGGCAGAAGGGACCGTCCACATTTTACAATTCTGATTAAAAAGTGGAAAAAGTACACAAAGTTAAAGAGGGAAAACCCTGTAATGACACCTGTCAGTTCTGGTGTTAATGCAGATCAACATTTGTGGGTGAAAATAGCTCAACATCCCACCTCCTGTTCCAAACATCGTGAACCTGGTCTGGCCTCCAGGTGTCCACCCTGGCCTTCAGTGGGACACCTCACCTGAAGCTCTTATATTTTTGACAAAAACAGCCATTTGCTACCACGCAGACACACTGCCTCAACTGATCTGAACTAAAGTGTTAAAACATCAGTTATAAAAATAATAGCTGTTTGTGAAGAGAGTCTGGTGGCTGCTGAAGAGCACTTCATGGCTTCGGTTTACCGTCAGAAAGGACTGTATAACGACAAGGTGAAGCAGCGAAAACATTCTAAATATAGCTTACACTTAGATTGATATTCATTTATGTATGTGGGCCTTTTTTAGATGGAAAACCAGTCTAAAAAACCCAAATGAGCCCCTTCAGAGCCTCATGTGGTCTTTTTCTAGGTGTCTAGCGAATCTCTGTCCTCGGGATGTCCCTGAACTACTCCTGTCTCACATTCACACCTCCTCCCTCTCAACCTCTTGCTGACTTTTTAACACTTTGCAGAATCATGCAGTGGGTGGAGTTCAACTCAGAGTGGGGTGAAGTTTACACTTTGACACTTTGATCATTTGCATTTTTAGAACAAAGTTGTCTGGACAGTTTCCAGTTTCACTTCACACAACTACAGGATGTACCTGAAGAGACAGACGTTAAAGTAAAGTTCAGCAGTTTCAGTTGAAAGAAGGATTTTGCCAAACTTGAACTAATACAACGCGAAACATTATGTCAAACAATGTAGAAATTAAACGTGTAAACCTAAAAAAAAGAAACTTGTTATTGTTTCATTGATAACTGATGAGAATGTTGCACTGATTAAGTGAAAGGTGTTGTCAAATGTCAGATAGATGTTGGTGAAGTATGCATTAATGGTATAAAGCTCAGCTGAACAAACACACGGATACTACTGACACAGAAGGCTGTGTCAACATGACCGCAAAAACATGGATCGAAACAAATCATTCTAATGATAATGATAACAACAGACAACAAGGACAACCGGACGGGCACAACAATAAGGCCGAACAAATGCACGACAGAGATGATATAGTTAAAAACACGACGCACAACGCTAGATGGAGACGTGAGAGAGTCAAAGTAACTATTCAATAAATACACAAAGGGAATAAAAAGAGTAAAACAATAAAAATAGACAATGTCACGTCACAAAATAAAAGCAATAAATGCAAAAGGGAATGAAAACAATATAAGAAAAATAAAAGCTGATAAAAGACAACATCACAGCACAAAGTAAAAGTAATAAGACAAAAGGAGAAGAATCACAGAAACACAGCGTCCCTGAAGGCAACTTAGAGCAATAATAAAACCATAGAATGAAAGAATCAAATAAAAGAATGACATTAATAAAAGCAAGCAAATTATTTGTATCTGATAGTGAATCACAAAAGCTAAAATAAGGACCTGCTTTTTTGTTTTTTTACTCTATACGCGTTGGCAACACAGAACACACACCGTACAGTACAACATGCCTTGTATTCATCTGTGAGGCTTGGAGATGGTAGAGGCCTGTTTCGGCTTCTTTTGCAGGTACTTGCAGGTACATATTCCCGTTTTGCAACACGTGAACACTGACTGTGTTTCCGTGGATCCCGACATTCCACTAATCACTGGAATAATGTGCGTGATCCGATCTTTCTTTGCTCATGCTTGACCCAACTAACTTCAGGTCACATGATGTTGGAGACCAAGATTTAAGGCTCACAACGATGAAGCAAAAGCGAATATTTGTCCCGGACATCTTAATAATTAAAAGCTTGAAAACAACAAGTCACGTTAAGAGTCAGGGTGTGGACTTCCTCCCGAACGTCAAACACTTCCATTCCTACACTCCTGTGAATTTTTATGCACCAGTGTATGCCCTCTGTGGGTCAGTTTGTCGTGGAAATGTCTTTATTTTTGTAAAGGAAAACACAAACTTCAGACACAAAGTGACAGTTCACAATATAACAGAAGACACTGTATTTCATTCAGTATTTATTCTCCTGTTGGTCAGTTTCTCTCTCTGCTGAGTCCGCACACACATATAGCCCTGATTTACTCTTCTGTCCTCTTTTGCATCTTTTGTTTTGGGTGAAATATCCTCTTTAAACATGCATGTAATATATTTTATAAACCCCTGGATTTTAATAACTCATATCATGCCATTTGTGTGTTTGGGGATGATTTTAGAAATATTGAAATAGACTGAAGTCCTACAACACATTTTGTCCACAACTGATTCAAATATTGATCAAATCTAATGAGATGAAATGTTAAATATTGAGGATATCGTATCCCCTGAACGTCCAACAAAATCTGCATCTGTGTTTGCATCAGTATTTTTGATGGCAGTCGTCTATTCTTCATACTGCAGTGACTGTATGAATTGGTCGAAATAACTTTGCCATGTGGGTTTCTTTTACAGAGAGCAACGTCAGCTTCCGTCAACCCTTGGTGACTGTGCGACGATGACCTTAAAAGTGCACGCTCTCAACTTTATTTACAAAGGAAAATCTGCTAATGTTACTGCGCCCGTTACTGTGATGTGATCCGAGCAGTCACATCTTGTAAACTCAATCTCCCCCCGGCTTCTTTTGTACCACAGTTCACTCCGAGGTGAGTTCCCTCATGTTACAGGATGATGGCGTGAGTCGGTGTGTGATGTGAATTCAAATGTTGAGCTTGATCCAGAGAGAGAGAGATCTGTTTGTTAACTGTAACATACTGAACCAAAGGTGCATTCATGTTCCTGTTGTAGTATGTAGTGTAGGTATTTAGTGAAAATAATGGTGTAGATGCAGTTAAGGTACTTCTAAAAAGAAGATTAACACGACCGGGATGCCCATTATTTGGATGGAGGAAGGAGATAAACCAGCGCTCACACATTAAACAAGCTCCCTTCAGACTGAGAATAGGTGACATTCGGTGGCAGTTTTGTCTATGACCTGTGGCCATGTTTTTTGTTTTAATATATGTTTTTTTGGGCATTTTTGTGCCTATATTTGATAGTAGAGAGAAGCTGGGAAACAAGGGCAGAGAGAAAAAGGAATGACATGCAACAAAGGTCCTCCAGACTTGGATTTGAAACAGGAACAATGCTGTTCTTAAGGAATGTTATATAGAATTTTCTTTGTGCTCAAAATGTAGCTCGTCATCATTATCTCTCAGTTGTCTGATTTAGAAAGAAACGCATTTGATTAGTAGCAATATATGACTGAACACGTCAGTAAATGTACACGACCACCTTCGAACAAAAGCACATCACACACAAGTTCTTTATTTGTCATTTATTTATTTCTTTTATCTTTTTTTCTGTACTAGATTATTGCAATCTGGTTAATTCACATTTAAAAAGCAGTCATTGACCAGACGCACTGAAATCGATGATATTCATTTTTACAATAACCATTATAGGCCCCATAGAGACTGGAAAACCCAATCCAAAAAAATGAAACATCTGTATGGTTTTCTGCACTTTATTTTGTTTGATGTCTTTTTTTTTCATAGTAATTACAAAAAGGAAAAAATATATAATAATAATCATAAAAAGGAGAGTTGGAGGGGGGTAGGGAGGGGTTGGGGGGTGGGGGCAGGGGGAGAACTCAGGAATATTACGACTGGCAAACAAACGATCACAACACAGCACAAGTACCTACTTACGGCAAGAAATGAAAGGTACAAAAATGAAAACAAAGAAAATAAGCACATATGGCAGAAAGAAAAGTCCAACAAATCGGCATCTATGAGGCTGAGTACAATAAGCAACTGAGGGGACGAGAAAGTGAAGCTTTTTCCTACAATCTATTTTTAAAAAAAATCTCAAAACAAAGGGTGTTTTCTCGCTTTTTTCATTTTTTTATTTGATAAAAAAAATAAAATGCATGACCTGGGAAGCGATTGGTGGGAGGAGAGGAAAGGAGAAGGGGAGG
>JAPQRN010000022.1:3025511-3037076 GCA_037367275.1 Coranthus polyacanthus
AGAGGGATTTGCTCTCCCTGGGAGGGGATGGAGAGACAGAGGGAGGCGGAGGGGGAAGGGAAGGGAAGGGAAGGGAAGGGAAGGGAAGGGAAGGGAAGGGAAGGGAAGACTGGAGGGGGGCCTGATGAAGGGGCGATGCGGGGGGCCCAAGATCTAAGCCGTACCACTCCTCCCTACACTCCTACCTAGGAAAAGAGGGATTTGCTCTCCCTGGGAGGGGATGGAGAGACAGAGGGAGGCGGAGGGGGAAGAGGAGAGATGAGGAGAACAGGAGGACCACTGAGAGAGAGTAGGGGGGTGAGTTATGGGAGGGAGCCAGGGGGATAAAGGCAAAACAGATCAAGAGGGAAAAAGAGGAAGATTTATCATAAAAATCATTCCGAATGGAAAAAAAAAAAAATATACCCACCATGCTCACTCAGCTACGGATGCTCAGGAGGCTGTTTTAATGTGAGGACGCAGTGGAGCATCATTTTCAAAGCAGACAAAAGGTTCGCGTTCGCACAATGCCACATTACGGCTACCTTTCTTACAATAGAAATCGACTTGTGTTATATTTTACCGTTCTATTACCTGCCGCGTCCGAAACACCTCACAATGTACAATGGAGGGTTCATTTAGTGAGCAGAAGTAAATTTCAACACAAAAAGAGCTTTTTATGATGCATCACAGGCTCTTGCATCCATGTTGTCTCATGTCTTTGCTGCCATGTGTGCATGTTTGTATTGTATGGCTGCCAAAGATCTCGAAAAACAATCACTAACAAGCTGTACACCACTGCAATGTGCATGTACACAAGATGCACACAACTTCATCTGCTCTGCAAAATGTACAGCATGTCGGATATTTAAAACACACATTGTATTAACCGTGTGTCCATAAATTAACCAACTGTTCAGAAGTGTTGAGGAAAACAAATCGCGTTCCAGTTGGAACATATCAGGTCTTTTTTCTTCACGAGATTTAAAGTGACCTTTGTAGAAATCTCCGGTCAGTAGCCCCAGGGGATAATGGGAAAATATGGAAAGAGAGGCAGCTGGTTCTGACATGATTCCCCCAGTAGCTCCACCCAAGACCTCCCAATCACCTCCCTTAAAAACCCCCACCTTCTCCCACCTCGTCTGACTGAACTACCCCTCTTCAGTTCTCCCGCTTTGCCTTTTACCTAAAATCTTGACTCATTTTCTTTAAACTTCGACATTTCTCCTTCTTTTTTCCTCTTTTCTATCTTCATTTGTATCTGTTCCTCGCATTGCACTCCATTCCTCTGCTCTTAATCACACTAATAACGCTCTTTCCTCGCTGTCCAAACATGTTTAGGATGCTTTGAAAAGGCTGGTAGCTTTGTTTTCAGGCACTACATCATTAATCGGGTCACAAGAGGAAACTTTGTCTTGCGTCTGTTTCATTTTTGCTGCGTTGTAAAAAGAGTACATTATATAAGGTGGAACGGGAGCTTATCTTTACAGATGTTTGCCTGTAGGTCAATTTATTCTTGCTAATTGTCTTTGTAGATAGTGATAAAAAGTAAGCAGTAAGACCGTTTTCAAAAAGTGCTTATATAAACCAAGTGAAATGTGTTACAACATCTTTCAAACTGCACTATAAGGACCTGACAGTCTTTATTTTGTTGTTTCTCTTGTGTCTCTGCGGCTCCGACTGCTCACCCCCTCTTGCCCCTCGTATGGAACTGCTGTTGAAGTGCATTCTGGGAGATGCCAGGCTTCTTTATAATCTACCAGCAGGCTTTCACAGCTGCCTGTCAGCTACCCAACAGACACACACACACACACACAGGATGCCAAGTGGCACTGAAAGAATTTCATGTTTGAGAGACTCATGTCACATCATCATATACAAAACAGAAGTCATCTCCCTCCCTTGTCCCCTCTCTCTACATTTCTTGGGAAATATAAGCTTTTTTTTTAAGGGCCCTAGCGTACCGCTCATCCTTTTCTCCATCTCGTTCCCCGTCTCTCTGTCGTTACTTCCCAACTCAAAACTCAATTAGTAAATTAGTTCCAGCTCGCTAAGCGATAAACAGCGGCCTGGGAGCGCGTAAACACACACTCCACACTCCATTAGGGCTCCACAAGCAACCATACAAACCCAAAACCCTCTGTACGCAGGTACACACACGCTTACACACACACTCCCAGAATAATTAATTTATCGCCTCACAAAGGACATAAACACACATCTGTACACAAATACACCTATGTGTGTGGTATGCCTGGTCACTGTCTCAGATGACAAAGAAATACAGACAAACAGAGGCAGGAAGTGACAAATACTTCGTTACTTAAGTAGAGTTTTCAGGTATCTGTACATTACTTGATTATTTATTTTTTCTAATGACTTCTTACTTTTACTCCCTACATTTTAACACCAATATCTACTCCTTACATTTTCAAAATGGGCTTGTTACTTTTTTAATGTATTTGAGGGGGGCTGTTTTATTTTGCATCATAGCCTTCCCAACATCAAGACAGATTTCATGGGACTTGGATTTGGATGGGACAATAAGACATAGAAAAGACGACCCCTTGGTGTATAGCAGTGCACATAGCGACACAAAAGATGTAACAATACAAAAAAGACTTGAACACAGAGAAAAGGTGTCGTCTATGTAATGACATGTCGGAGACCGGGAGAACTAATACCCACATGGATAATGTGAGGTTCAGTAGCTTTGCACAGAAACAGCCAGTAGAAATGTAGAAATACTCACTACTTTGACTCTTTGAGTACATTTCAGAACTCATACATCTGTACTTTAATATGAGCAAAGAAAGTTTTTTTTTGTGATAGTATCTGTACTTCTACTTGAGTAAACAATGTGAGTACTTTCGCCATCTCTGCAGACAAATAATATGATAGAGGAGACATAATTTTCTACACAGAAGGTAAAAAGTAAAGGAACAGGACAGGTACTTTTAAATGATGGACTGTAACAAAATCCCCCGAAATGAGCATCAAGTGCCTTGAAAACCCCCTCCCACAGACAAGTGAAGTGTTTACAAATGTGTGCATTCTCTGTGCACAGACACACACAAGCAGGAATAAAGTACGCCTGAGCTGGTTAAAAGCCAGCTTTCATGGTCTTTAAAAATTAAAACACACACACGCTCAAGCGCTCAGTGGTGTATTTTGACAGTGTGTGATGACCGTGGGTAAAGCACTTAAGCTGCTGTAATTAGCCTGATCGCCGTGGCGACAGAAGATGCTTTCTTTCATCCCTGCACTTCAGAAACTGGCATGACACACTAAGACACACTGACACAAGGAAAAACATATACACATGACTGATATGTCTGTTATGCCCAGGCACAGCCCCAAAGGGACAGATGCATTACACACTAACATACAAAGACACAGAGACAGACTCACAAACACACACACACACACACACACACACACACATACACACACATGCATACACACACACAGCATGTGGGGGAGTCACAACAGTGACAAGCAGACAAAAAGCAGCTTGATCTTGGTTATGTACCAAACGCTGACTGTATAAAACAGAAATACATGATTCTCTCCATCTGTCTTGCTTTGTAATTCACCTGTCCTTTTTTCTGACCCTCCCTTTTTTGACTTTTATGTATTAACATGGAGGCAGGATTATAAACAACTTAGGAGAAAGCACACGTTGCTACTTAAGGACTGCGAGTTTCATCAGTGTTTTTTCAGCACCTCTTTATCAATTTCTGAATCTTAATTTAGCTGAATTTTTGTTATTACGGATATGCAGTCATTGCAGCTGTGTTTTGCAGTGCAGACTCAGAGGCCGTAAATCAATCAGTCAGAAAAGTCTGAGTGTCTGTAGATGGCACTCTTTGCTGTTTCAGTCAGCATCGCCACTCATGTTTACACCTCAGCTCCTCTCTCGTTCATTCTTTCTATATACATGAAACAAACCTGAGTGCTCATTAAGGTTTTCCTCTACACTGAATCAACACTGTGCCATGTCAAAATAATTGTTACATTTAGATTTAAAGAGTTAGTAGGATTTAAATAATGTTTTTTTAAAGATCTGCTGCCGATATGAGAAAGAGACAAAAACAGACCAAAAAGAGTCACAAATACCAATAGAGCACGACACACAAAGAATAAAGCAACGCAAATTGAAGGGCACAAGAAGCACAGGGAAAAGTCAAGGACTTATGAGAAAGAGAGAAAGACAGCTAGAGACAAAATGAAAGAATAACAGAAATAGAGTGAGAAAGAGAGAGAGAGAGAGAGAGAGAGAGAGAGAGAGAGAGAGAGAGAGTGAGGCGCAGTGGAGCCGAGCCAGGCCTGAACAAAGAACTACAGTAACAGTCCACTGGCCTTACAGCTGCTCTCTGCACACACACTCCCTGGGCTCTGGCTCCGGGTATGTACTGTGTGCACGGCTGTGTCTATGTGTGTGTGTGTGTGCGTGCATCAGTGTGCTGCTGTGAGGGTCCCCATAGGTGTCCACCCTTTCAGCAGTTGGACTGCCAACTCATAAACCCCCCCCAACCTCCAGCTTCTCCTGCGGAGACGATGAGGGGACGGGAGGGGAGGGGAGGGTGCGAGAGGAGGAGCTGAGAGACGGAGGAAGGAGAGGAAGAAAACGGAGAGCCTTAAAGGAGTCCTTCACTGTTTGGCTTTGGCTTGTGAGTTTGTAACCCAGGCTTTGAGTTAATACATTTTAAGTCTCAAGCAAAGCCTAAATTTACTTTGAAATCTCCCCTTGTTTTCAAGTCAACCACAGACTACAAATGACCGTCAAAACAAAACCATGCTTCCCCACAAACTGTACAGTATTCCTCATAGTTAGAAAAAGCTAATGGACAAAATTAGGTCTTAGCTCTGGTCTGTAAAAGTATTTAAGTTGTATTGTATGTACAGTTTATTGTCAGATTACTCTGATGTTTCACAAACTACTGGTATAGGTAGAACCTGGCTCTGATAGCGGCCAATGGATAACATCAGTGGAATTACTGACTTTGTAGCTCAGAATAATAATAATAATAGCTCAGAAAGCAACAATCAATCCCACCTAAATTTAGAGCTGCAACGATTAATCGATTAGTTGTCGGCTATTAAATCAATGGACAACTATTTTGATAATTTAATTAATCTTTGAACATTTTTTTTGTTCGGTTTTTTTTTTAGAAAAATCTCTGATTCCAGCTTCTTCAAAGTGAATATTTTCTGGTTTCTCGCCTCCTTTGTGACAGAAAACTGAATATCTTTTGGTTGTAGATCAAACAAGACATATGAAGAATTGGGCTTTGGGAAACACTTTTCACCATTTTATTGATCAAAAAATGTATCAATTAATTGAGAAAATAATCAACAATGAAAATAATAGTTCGTTGCAGCCCTATCTAAATGTTTTATGGCTAGTGTGATGTTGAGTTCCAGCTTTATTCATTAATTACTTTGAGCTTGATGTTCAGTTCAACAGTTATCCAGTTTCTAATAAAGTCAAAGATTAATTTATTAAAGATTAATCCGATTAATCCAATATTGGCTTTTTGATTCTCCAAAATATTATTATATTGGCCTTTAAATATCCACTGTAGGTCGACCTCTAATGTATATGTATATTTATTTCAGTATATGTATTGAAATAAGAATGTCATATATTTATTTAAGACACTTCTTAATCATCCAACACTTTGTTTGTGTTTCCTGCTATTACTCATTTTACACCTTTGTCTTACTGCTCAATGTAGAACACTGTTTCACACTGTTCATTTGTAATTAACAGCAGAGCTTTAGTAACTGCTGGAGCATTCTGCTGATATGATTTTATCATTTGCAACACAACAGGATTCAGTTTTATAAATATGCCTTAATTAGAAGACAGTCGACTTTCTGTATCTGCTGTTTCGTCTCCTTATTTTCCCCATTTATTCTCTGCTTATGTTGTCTTACTATTCTAGCTCACCGTCATATTCCTCCGCAAAAGACAAAGACAACATTAAACTGATCAGTAAATGCTCAGATGTAATTATCTGCTTGTTAAAACACACCGAAAAAATTTAATATTAACAAAAAAAACTTTTAGGTTTTAGGATCAACTTAGTTAGACAAGTTGAAAGGTCAGATTGATGATTTGTGATAAAAAGTGATAGAATAAATACCATCAACTCTCAGCATAATAAGTCATTATTGTGCACTGTGATTAATGGGTAATGATTAGTTACTTACCTCGATCTTGTGCTGCCAAAACTAAAAAATTGTTACAGTGTACTTCTTTGGAAGGAAAAATATCCAAGAGAGTACATTTATTTTTATTTAAATACAGGCTGTCAGCTTAAAATGACTACAAAACTGTCAAACTAAAGTGCTGATCATATTATCAACAGATGTGTTCATTAGTCATTAATTAATTGGCAACTACCATCATGAACACACACACACACACACACACACACACACGCACGCGCACACACACACACACACACACACACACACACAGGACCCCCTGCTGCTGTAATTAAAGGTGTCCTTGACAATGAGATAGACCACTTTCACACTCTTTGAACATCAGTAGTTCTATTTAAACACACACACACACACACACACACACACGGTATGAACCCAGCACAGTTTCATAGTCCATCTGGTAAGTCAACAAAACAAATGCACACAAATACACACATACCCTCATGGGCAGATTTCGTCACCCCTAGTGTCAACTCACATGATGCTCATACCTGACCAAAACGGTTATTGATTGGGAACACACTGGTCAAAACAAACACACACACACACACACAAAGACACATGTCATTCTGCTTGTTGACCATTTGGTATGCATCTCCTCTTTATATTTTCTACACAGTCTTCCGCAGAGTTGTGTTACAGGCCATGCGTGTACTTTAAGCTCAGTGTTACTACCCGCAGCTCTGGGACCACTGTGTGTGCTCAATCTGTATGCAAGGAGTGTGGGTGTTTGTGTCAGGCAGAAAGTGTAGGTGAGAGTGACAGACGGAGAAAATGAGAGAAGGAGAGAGAGAGAGAGAGAGGCGGTGAGTTGAGTGGTGATTTGTCTGAGGTGTGCATCTGCATCTGTGTGTGTGTATGTTTGGTCCAGGTGCTGGGACCTGTGTGCGTCCCTGGGCAGGGAATGCAGGGGTCCCTGGACTCTCCTCTGCTTCCTGCTAACAAGACACACACACACACACCTCCGCACACATACACACACACACGTTCTCACTGCATCGATCAGGGCAAGGATGAGGGTCGCTCTGCGCCCCGTTAGCCAACCACTAAGGACTGAGAGCCTCAGGGCACACTGCCCTCCACCTACGCACAGACACACACAAATACATACATGCAAACACGCTGATATCTCATCTGAATTCAGCCCTAGAGTAAGGCATTGATGCTGCCTCACATGCTAAAAAGGCAGAACTACACCACTGGACCGTGAACAGTTTACCATAGCAACAAGTAATGGTACACAGTGCACTATAGCAACAACTGATGACGAAGAGTGTATCATAGCAACAACTGATGGTGAACTATGTACCATAGCAACAATTAATGAGTACTGTCACATGGAAAAATAATAATAGTAGATATCACCAATCTGAAGAAATATATCATTTACCTCTATCATGGTCATTGTAGTAGTTAATACAGTTACATCCACTTATAGACACACATACAAAGGGACAGGGATGGACAGGGACACTCTTGACATCTAATCTGAAGTCATCCTTGGAGGTGTAGGCATGCTCACAATACGCAGTGTGTAGTTTAGTGACAGGTTTTAAGACAAACATGTATTTTTTTTATCCACTAACAGGTACCAGTGTTTTAGAATTCGAAGTGGCAATGCAAGTGACATCTACAGAAGTTGTGTGATTGCATTACTAATGCGGTCAAAGTATACATTCATTTGAACTATAAAAAATGGCTAAACAGCAAGATTAGCATGACAACTCATCCCTGTGTGTGTGTGTGTGTGTGTGCGTGCGTGTGTGTGTATTTCAGTCAACAGGTGCAGTGAAAGGTGTGGGCCGAAACCGAGTTACACCAGTTTTTATGTATTCTGTAATTAACACTGATCCCATATTTATTTCCTCTTGAGCAGACGTGATTGGACTACAGGGACACCCCCACACACATATAGACTACACACACACTCCGGCACCGGCAGTGCCATTACAAACCATTACTAGACAACATTAAGTGGCTAACGGCTAGAACAACACCAGGCTGTTAAACTTTATGATCATTATTACAGGAGATGGTGATTACTGCTGCTGCTTTCATAATGCTCCACGACAGCACACGAGGCGTAGTTCAGAGCGTAATGAAAGCAAAGAACAGCTGATGAGTGACAGAGAAAGATGGACCGATGACTGCAAGTCGAAATTGAGCTTTCATGATACTTTCAAGAAGGAGCTGATAACATATTGCATCTGTGTTTGTCCAGTCACGCAAATAGTGTAATAAACTGCAAAAATGTGTTGGTGCAAGGACAGTAAAGTGACAAATCTATTTTTTTTTTTTTTTAATAATAGTGTAATCTAAGTGGTATTATTAGAAACTGAAATAAAAGACACAGCAGGTAAAAGTGCTGAGGGATGCAACTATCCATGAGTAAGCATCTGGGTGAACGAGAGGTTAAAAAAAAAGAAAAAGAAGGAGCGAGCGAGCGAGCGAGCGAGCGAGCGAGACAGAAACAGGCGAGGCTGCTGCTTGGTCTTCTCGTCTTCAGCCTTGGGCTAAAGGGGACCGGGGAAAGAGAGAAGGGAAGAAATGCAACTCAGAGTAGAGTGGAGGGAAGGGGGGCAGGGGGGGCAGACTGGAGGCAGAGAGAGAGAAAGCAAAAGGCCAGCTTCTTCTCTGATGCAGTATTCTGTGTGTGTGTGTAGCTGTGTGTGCATATTTGTGCCTGTTTGTGTGTATGAATAATTCAGGTCCATGGAGAGGGCAGCCTGCTGCGGTAATGAGGAGGACATGCATTGATACCAAATATTGCTGGTGGGAAGCTATCGATTGAACAACCATTTGTCCAAACTTTAGTCTGGAAGCCGGTGCTGTCTGCAGCCCTTTACAGACAGTTACAGACAGCTGGACGGACAGAGAGACAAAATAATACGATAACGTTTCAGCTTTAAAAAAAAAAAGGCATTTTGAATATGATGGCATTAGACTATTAAAATGCTATTACATTTCCACTGTTGCAGAAAGTTAAGCAAACTAAGTTAGGGTAACTGATAATACACTTACGTCAGATGTCTTTTTTCAATCTTAGGAAGTTGGGGCCACAGCAGCGAGTCAATTTATTTTAAGATTAAAACTGTGCTTTTGCTTGAAATTCAATTTTCCTCTTGCAGAACGTCTGCCAGAGAAAAGAAGCTCTCACCCTTCCACTTACTTTCCAAAAGTCTCCTCTACATGACTAGATACTGAACTATGACCCACTTTGAAGCTCTACTAGTTTGTAGTCAAAAGGCAATAAAAACACTCGAGACTGCAGCATGCCACCTTACGTCAATGCAATAACTCTCAATGGCCTCCCTCTCTCATATATTTACACACCTCATAGCCCAAATAATGTGCTCCTGATGCATTCATTCAGCACTTTAACTAAGCATTGTGCTTTCTGTTTTATTGCTTCAGGTACTCTGTTATGAGAAGTAGCTCATACAGTACAAAAATGAATAGAAATACACAAAGAGACATGCGCTGCCCCTCTCGCCTCTTGCAAAACTTCACATCTCCCCATCCACACATGGACACACACACACACAAACACCCACACACACAGACTCCCTTTCTTTTCTGGTGTCACAGTGTCAGATATTCCAGGTTAGGGAGAACACTGGGGAAATTACACTTCTGCCAAAGCCCCTAGCACTGTGTGTGTGTGAATCCAGTGAATCTCGTGGGTGAAACTGTTACCGTAGGGGAAGTGGACAGACAATGAAGAGCGGGAGACACTGTTGGGAGGGTGAGTAGGGAGGTGGATAGGATGATGGAGTGTGGGACGGAGCAGTTGAGGGATTAAAGGAGGAGGCGACAGAGGAAGTGAAGCCAACTAGACCAGGTCATTCAACCAGTCCCATCGCTTCTCATTACAAGAGCAGGGAATTCACATCACAATAGCATCACAAAAATATTCTCTACTCAGATATATTATCGTTTGAACCTGCATGGAGTAAAATCAGTAGAAATTGCTTGCAGTGTATTGGTGTCCCTTAACCTAAAGCACAAGATGAAGAGGAGGCAACCATGACTGGATGATTTGTTTTCCAGTTCAGTTGGAAAAACAAGACAACAAAGAGCAGGAAGGAAGGAAGACTTTCTTCTGCAGCTTATGCATTTTGAATTCTCCATTCTGATTGGTCAATAAATGTGTTTCCATAAATGTATTTAATGCATTTTGAAGCTGGAGGAAGCTGAAATGGAAACAGTTTTTCTGAATAAGTTCTGACGTTGCAAACGTTTAACTTGCAGGACTGATCGGCTGAAACGTGTCTGGTAGTACAACAGGGAGTGCGGATTGATGAGGAGGCCAAATTATTCCTCTGTGTCATCCGTGAAAAAAAACATCACATCACTTTTAGATGGAAAACAGTAACAGGATGCTCTACTTCTTCTATTCTATTTATTACAGCCATGTGTAACGCATCCTATAGTGCCACTTTCTGACCACACGACTCCTAGTTTTTTCACTTCAAACTCGTTCATGGAAACGCTTATATTCATATTTTATTTCCAAAAGTTCCTTCCACAATCGCTTGACATTTTGTGTAAACTGTTGCTATGCTACATGCAGTCCAACCATAGAATCTAATGGACTATTTTATTCAGGAGGAGAATTTTAAAATCAAATAACTATCAAATCAAATAATTAGTGATTTCTCTAGTAAATAGCTGTGTAAAGAGCAGGATAATGTACATTGCTTGCTGTAAATTACACAGATTACGTTTAGAAAGGAAATTGGTTTGGCCAAGGTTCCATGACAAATTCAAATAATTAGAAGGCATATTAACATTTTATCAAAGGATTTAAATTAATTCTTGAAAGCAGGTTAGGCAAGAAAATGAAGGTAGGTGGTCTAGAAAAACTGCAATCAGTGAACTCAAGTGGGTTATTGCTTCACTGACATACAGACAGAGTCAAAGCTTGTCACCTGATTGGTCTTTAGCACCCATCCATGTGACTGATGCAAGAGCTTTCTACCATGCTTCCTGTGGCACTAAAAGCACAGATTGAAAAATAGAATGGCGGGAGGCGTTTCCAGACCCCTTTTCCACAAAGCTCAATTGCTTTTGGCTCGGCGGTAAGTCTGACACAAAGTGGCGCTGGGAATCAAACCTGCAAAACCACTCTGAGCTGCCACAGTGGGCACTGTGCGATTACACTCGCAAACACATATACCTGTACGCTCACACACTGAATGCCAATCATACTATAAATACACACACACACACACACACACACAATTACAGTACACACAATTACTGCCAATCACACTGTACACGCTCATTCACATTCTCTTTTTCTTTCTGACCCACACGCACACACACTTAACCACCCACCCGCCCGCC
>JAPQRN010000022.1:3057762-3073281 GCA_037367275.1 Coranthus polyacanthus
GATGTAGTATTTCATACAATAACATACTACCTGAGCTGTTGAATGAGGAGCTGACAGATGAAAGTATTCTGACAAAAACCTGAAGCTGGATGACAGCCTATGCTCCCAAACCGAACTTGTGGTCTGGATCATATAACGTTTCAAACTCTTCCACAGTTTGTCAACGTCTTTGTCGAACATTTGTTTCTGCCACTCCACATACATCATACATGGTGACATTTCATTGTGGGTTCTCACCTAATATGGCGTTTCTGTTTGCTTTGTGCATTCATTTAGTGCACGTTTTAGTTTATTCGCATTTAAATTTTATTGAAACACCAACTTTTCCACCTCTCCCAAGTGTAAAAACTCCTTTGTGATATTTCAGTGTTTTTTCCAAATTTGTACATTTCCACTCGGGCTCTTTATGCACAAATTGAGAATGCGAAGGAAAACAGCTGGATGGAAACACACCTATAGCGTCTGTATATTTGGTGAAAGGAGGTTGAGACATGCAATGACACACAAACACGTATGACCTCTGTAACTGGAGAGACAGAACGCGAGAAGTCAAAAACTGGAGGATGACGAAGGAAACAGATGAAGGAAAGAAGGCGTGAAACAGAAACAGAAGGAATGAGTGTAGCAGAGAAGGAGGACAAAAGAGAAGAAAGAGGCAAAAAGCCAGAGAAACATGGGTGAGAAACATAGAAACAAAGTGTGAGAGAAGCAGTGGCTCTGCTTATCCATTCATGGCACACAGCGATCACTCATGCACAAACACATACAAAATACACAAAGGCCCCACTTCCACTATCTCTCTGCTGCTTCAGCTTGCTAGACTGAGTACGCACACATAGACACACACACAAAAATCCTACTTTGTCTGCTTTGTGCTGTTAGACTAAGCAGAAACAAAGGTGCAGGTAAGACAGAGGGTCCCAGGGAACTGCCTCTAACACACACGCAGACACACACTCGCGTCTCTGCAAGTACACACTCTCACACACATAGACACGCGGCAGGTCCCGGGGAGCCTGACTGTCAATATCAAGTAGAGCGAACAGCTCCCACAATGCCTCAGCACGCCCCAGCCGCAGGACCCAGTGGGGCTCAGCTGACACACACACACACAGACGTATACACAAGCACACGTATGCAAGCTACAGACAAAGCAGCAGCATGCACCAACACTCTACATACACACACACACACACACACACAAACATACAGTTCAATAGGATTTCTTATGTCTCCTTCACTCCAGAAAATGTCTCTGTCTGTTAAATGGTATTTAAATAAATATAGTTTTGCCAAAAAAAAAGTTGAATCTGTAATGTTCATCTTCCTCACTGCCCTCTCAGCTCTCATTATTTTAAGCGATCATTTTGTTGTGAGGCCCAGCAGAGATATCTGGGATGCAAGGCTGATTATAGTTTTCAGAATATGAGGAGATTTTTTTTTTTTTCCTCACATCCACTCATGCTGCCAATGGTTCTCATAAACTTTGTACAAAATGCAAATGAGTTACTTTGAGAGGTTTTAGAGTGGAAAGTTTTATCCAACTAACCATTCAGTCTGTCTGTCTCATCTTAAGCCCCTTTTACACCGCCTCTTCAAGGCGGGAATCTTGCACCTTTATTCCACCTCGCTGTTCTGTATAAAAAGGTACAATCATTGACTTGGGGGGGGGCATTGTTGTTCCTGCCTTTAAGCCAGAAGCAGAGGTAGTCAAGAGCCACATCGACGTCTGTGTAAAAGGGAGAGCTGGCATTTTGTGAGAGGGGTGTGATGTTCTGGGGGATTTAAAAATCTCCAGAGAAACTGTTTGCCGTTGACCTACAGGAACCGAGAAGTTACTGTCAAAAATGAGACAGCGAGGTCCGGAAGCTCCTGAACTGAAGTCACTCACCATTATTGTTGTGAAAGCAACAGTTTGTATTTCACACATGTATGTTTTACGTCAAACTAGATGCAGATGCTGTTAGGTCATGCCTCTTTAAAAACATCTAAAAACCACACACTGGAGCAACATTATACCAGCTTTGGTGAGTTCAGTGTAACCAAGCAAAGCCAGCCTAATGAGCATAGTGACTGGTCTCCTTAAACAGCAGTATATAGTAGAATCTCTGTGTTAAAAAGGGCTTGAGTTCATCCTGTCTCACCTTAGGTGCAGGTGAAGCCTCAGCCTTCTTCCCTGCGGCACTGGTTTCAGGGCTGACCTCAGGGTGATCTGTCTGGACGTGACTCTCCAAGTCCTCCAGGCTTTCAAACTTCACCCCGCATTCTGGACACCTCAGCCCGACCACGGCTTTCTCTCCCTGTGTGTCCCCAGGCGTGGCGGCTCCTCCCTGGTTTGGGCTCTGGCCGTTAGTGCCCCTGATTTGAGTGAGCATTGGATTTTCATTAGACAACTTTGGCACAACTGCATGTTTTTCTCACACTTTTTTAGTTTAATAAATAAGGATTGTTTCTCTATTACTAAGACAGTAAGGCTCAAAGATCAACAGTTTTTGCATTTTTTTTTTTTTTTTGAGTGCCAAGGTTCTAAAATCACAGCTCAACCCAGGCTTTCTGCTCTTAAAAATCTCCAGGAACTGTAACAGATAATGGCCAGAAATGCAACCAGATCCTAGCTTCAAAATACCTCAGTATAAACAAATTACTGTACGTCATGCTGCTCATCTTTTTTTTAACTGAAACAAAAGGGGTTGCATTGTTTAAAGTATGTTAATATTAACACAGACTGTTATCCGCAGGGTTTGTAAGATGATTACGGACCTGCTCATGCAGCCGGCACAAAGGCCATAAGGCAGGCCGTTGACATCCAGCTTCACCAGCTCCCCTTTGTTCTTGAACTCCTTCAGGCAAAAAGCACATTTATACAGCTTGTGTTGCTGCAGCTGCCCGTTGGGGGATGAAGAAGCTGAGCCATTCCCTCCTCCTCCTCCTCCTCCGTTCCCACTCCCTCCACCAGGTCCTCCAAGTGCAGAACCAGTGGAGAGTTTCTGCATGTGGAAGGTGCCGTGGATCTTCAGTTCCAGGGTTGAGGTGACGGTCTGCATGCAGACTACACAGCGGAAGCCAGTCAGAGAATTGCGGAGGTCAGGATGCATCTGGCAATGCTCTATAAACTCCTCCTCGCTCTGCAGGGGCATCTTACAGATTCGACAGGTTCCTGTGTCCAGGCTTTTACTGTGCGTCACCTGGAGAGAAAGAGTGTTAGGTAATAATCCTACAGTGTTTTATTCAAACATAGATACAAAACATGTTGAAAGAATTAAATAAGTTCATCATGTTATGCACATTTTATATACTGCCTTATTGATTAGGGGGTCATTCAATGCCAACTCACCCAGAATTCAGAACTTTTCCCAGTTCAAATGATTTTCTTAAAAAAAAAATCAAGTGAAATAGTAATACAAAACAGTTTTCAAGTGTTTGTATGTCTGCAATGATAATTAACACTTTTCCCAAGGAAATTAAAATAATTCTTCTTGGGAAAACATACAGTCCAAGTGTGTGTTTTTCAGCTATATTTAACAAGATCTGTTGCAGTCATTTGTTACGCAGGAACAAATACTATACAGAATCAAAATTTGGTCAGTTTTTATCAGTTTTGTTAAAAACCCTAGTCTAAAATCTTAAAAGTAGCAAGAACTAAGTTCACAGATCCAGCAGCTGCCTTGTCACTGTGTTTTATGTAAACATATTTAACACTGTTGGTATAACAACTAGAGCTGCATTACACAACACATTTTTGAATATGCAAACATTTTCCTGTAGGGTGGTGGAGCACAAATTACCTCTCTTAGGAGAATTCAGAGATTTTGTTTTTTTTTTTTAAGTCATAACTCAAAGCAAGAAGTTTCAGGATCAAAACAGTGAGACAGGTACACACAGAGAGCAACGGAAATGGAACAAGCTAACAAATAATCTTAAACACAAGAGGGAAGGAAAGAGTGTTTCTACACAGACTGCTGTGTTGTTATCCTAAGAAGGCAACCAATGACTACATTTGATCTTTAGTGTAATTTTCTGAATGACATGCAGATAGCCGCACAAAGCAGTAGAGGTACCTTGTGTTCAGTGAGGGTTAGCAGAGAGGGGAAACGTTCACCACATATCGGACACATGTAGTGTTTAGCGGGGCCGCGGTGTGTCTGAGCATGCTCACGAAGCCCGTTCTCGGAAAAGAAAGTCCTGGAGCACACATTGCACTTGTGGTTCCCTTTAATGAAGTCTGCCTTCTTCTTTCGTGAACCTGATGAATTTAATTATCAGTGTCATTGTAAAAGTAGTATTAAGATTACTATCAAACATGAGCACATATGTAAGGCTTATGTCATTACCAGCGTCATCTTCTCCAGGTCGGATGTTGTGGTCACGCAGCCGGTGGTTCTGCAGCAGGGACTCCATGGTGTATGCCGCTCCGCAAATATCACAGGCATACATGGGCTCTGAATTGTCCAGCTCCTCTTCGCCTCCGCTTGCCTCGTGGCTGTTGGCTGTATCTCCGACTTGGCCGCTTCCCCCTCCCACAACTGCACTCTTTAGTAGCATGTTCTGAAGGTCAGCCTGTTCAGTAGCCGCCACTGTTGCTCTCTCAACACCTCCTGCACCTCCATTACCACCGCTTCCTCCCCCTCCTCCTCGCTTGGAGGATTGCGCCAGCCCGTTGGGGGTCCCATTCTGGCTCCCGCTGCTCCCTGTCCCTCCTCCATTACCGGTTATGTTGCCACCGTCAAAGATGCAGTGCTTCTCTCTCAGGTGTCTCTCTAGCAGTGAAATGGCGTGGAAAGCTTTGCCACAGAAGCGACATGTGAATTTCTTGCTGTGTGTGGTGATGTGGCACTGGAGCTCCACTTCTGTTCCAAATGTCTCTCCACAGAAAATACACTTGCGGGGCTTAAGTCCTGTGAAATAGAAGTCAGGTTAAGATATGTAGATTCAAGTTTTACGTCCCTACAACAATTAAACACTTTACAAACTCCAGAAACTCTTCATTTTTAATCTGCCGTTTTCGTTTCTGGTTACTGTTCAACACTATAGTTATTAAGCAAGTGTAGATTGAACACTTCTCCAAATAGAAAATTGCAATGTACCTGCTCCGAGCCCCCCTGGCAGGCCTGACCTTTGACCCAGGTGGTTATGCTTAACATGGAGCTGAAGGTCTGTCTCCTTCCTGAAGTCCCAGGCGCAGGCTGTGCAGCGAAACAGCTTCTTCTCATTGCTATGCTTCACTGCCAAATGCACCTATGTGACAAAAAGTGTGTGTGTGTGTGGGGGATTTTTTTCTCCAGTTCTTTCACCAATACACTTCTGAAAATAACAAATACCGGGGCCCAGTTGGTCAGAAATAGTCTGACCAGATTTTGGCAATCAGGTCGGATCAAATGCTGAAAATGGGTTCTTCAAAAGAAAAAAGATTATTCTGAAATCGGATTACATCATGTAACTCAATCTTGGTTTTGTAGAAGAGCACATTCAGGATGGACGTCAGAAACAAAATGTGATAAAACTTAAATAATAAAATGTTTACATTATGTAGTATATATACATTTTGTCCCTATAAAATAATAATTCCCAAACAGCTGTGAATATGAAACAAAAGATGAATAGCAAAACATGGGATTTTGAAATCCAGATCATTCTGATCCAAATTAAACTTTTTGAACAACTGGGCCCACACGGTTTGCAAAAGAAACTGAGAATTAAGCATATTACCTTTATTGACTGATTATTATTTGCATAAATCAAACAAAAGGAAGCAGAGAGGAACACTCACCTGAATGGAGACCTTGGAGTCAAAGACCTCCTGGCAGAGAGTGCAGTGGTAGAGAACAAATGTATGCATGTCCAGCAAGTGTTTCTGCAGGTCATCCACTGAGGAGAACTGCTTATCACAACTCTCACACACATACTGGGTCGACGTGGTGGTGTAGTGAACTGTCAGGTGTTGAAGCAACGCCTCCTGGGATTCAAAGTCCTCCTTGTTGCACTGGGGGCAGGACTGGCGTCTTAACAGCATCTCCAAGTGCGACTTAAGGTGAGCCTGGAAACCCTCGAAACTGGAAAATCGCAGGTCACACTGGTTGCATGGGTAGTCCCCATTGCTCCCCACGGAGGGGGTGGAGTCCCCTCCCAGTCTGTGACGTTTTGGGGAGGAGATCTCAACATCAGAGGAGGCGGGGCTTAGGTCAGCAACCTTCGCCTGCCGTTTGTTGTTCGCCAACGGGATGTTCTTGTGGTTCTCCTTTATGTGCTTGGTGAGCTTGAGGAGTGAGCCGAAGATAGGAGAATTGGTGCAGTAAGGGCAGGAGTAAACCTGTACGTGGACAATATCTCTTTACTTTTTAAAGATTATTATACATATACAAGTAGTAAAAGAGAAGGTGGAAAGAATGTAGAGGAGAGGACAGACTGAGAAAAGCATTGGCCTTTAACTCATCCATATTACTTAGCAAGTTCAAATGAAGACAGCTTTCATTTTCACAAAAATAAAACTACAAACAGGAAATCAGTGTGCAGATTTTTTCATGTATTAACCAGCACCTGCCGAGCGTAGCTGGAAGAAAAACGTACTTTGCATCAACAGTAATTGCATACAAATTGAACTATGGGTCAAAAAATGAGTTGAGTAACCTTATAACCCATTACCACTGACTACACTCAAAAATAGCTCATAAAAAAATACCAAGGATATTTAATCTGAACTTAAATGAGCAATGTGTTTCATTAAACACTTCATTAGGCTCACGAGAAAGTCCAGGAAACCACCTAATTAAGTCAGAATCAGCTTTCTGCTAATGAGCTCAACCACTGATAGCTTTGGCATGTGCGAAGACAGGCAAGCTACATCCAATCGTTAAAAGAAAAAAAGATGATTAAAAAGGTGATTTAATGTAATTTGTGATTGTTACCTCCATAAAAGACTGGGATGCAGCCTGTAGAACAGGCGACTCCAGTTTGGCCACAGCTCCTCCAGAGGCAGCTCCTCCCCCTGCAGCAGAGGTGCAGTGTGTTTGCTGAATGTGTTCTGTCAACGAAGACTCTGTCAGGAATCCCATGGAGCACTGGTTGCAGAAGAAAGCATGGTTCCCTTCTAGGATGGAGAAGTAAAGTAAAATGTAATATTCCCTTATATACCATGACTGTATTTAATGTGATTATGTGCTTGAGTCCTATTAACAAAAGAAACACGATCCCTTCACAATCATACCCAGTGTAGTGGATCCCGCCACAATCCCACCAGGCAGGCAGTGGGATACTCTGATATGTTCTTGCAGAGAGTTGATGTCTCCAAACATGTCTGGGCAGTAGTTACAGTGAAAGGCTGTGACATTAGTGAACTGCAGGAGGGGGAAAGATGCTGCAGCCGGACCTACAGCTCCTCCGCTAGCACGGTGAGCTTTGCGCACATGTTCGTTGAGGTTGTAGAGCGTTGGCAAAGTGTCCAGGCAGAGTTGACATGTGTGGCTCTGCTGTGGCTTATCCGCATGTATGGTCTTCAAGTGGATTTCCAACACTGCCAGGCTGTGGAAGTCTCTCTTGGAGCAGTAAGGGCAAGAGTAGGTCACTTTACCCCAGCTCCCTCCTCCACCTACAGGAATAAAATAAATCAGGTGAAATCAAATTACAGGGAGAAAATCTATTATCTATAAAATGCACAGTACGTCATTTCTGCAGCTAAAAATAAGACATAGTTTGATGATGTTGGGAAGTCGCGAGGGATCATGGGAATGGGACTCACATTACATTTAGTGACGTTATGTCACTATGTCATGTTATGTCATTTCGTTCTAATGAAATAGCTGCAAGCAATGTTAACAAAATGTTAAATGCTAATGTTTTTTCAACAATATATATTCATTGATTTTTCAACATCAGAACAAATTGACAAACATCCACAAGAGAATACTGAAAATCACAATCTCTTTGGAGTCAGAAGTGACCAGATTCGGTCAAAAGTGTGGCGATGCGGGAGTGCAAGGGGTGATGGGTGACCTAATGCTAAGCTCTATTGATATTTTGAAATATATCAATACATTTGGTCTTCAATGGAGTACTGTGTTGCAAAATGACATGCAATTAAAAAAAAGGATAGCAGTCGTGATGATTCCCTAAAAGCAGATATAACAGGCAACCAAATGGAATGGACCGTATCATTGAATAAAATTACTAATTTCTCTAAATTTGAACATTGTTGGAAACTTTTGATACAAAATAAATACACAAGTTAACACAGACCTGGTAATTTCTAGATATTTGGAAGCAGAAATGTTACATATTATACCTTTAAAGTGTCAGCTATCACGTCAAAATTTGTTGATGAACTTCTTATAAAAGGACAACCTTACCTCCACCATGATGACCCAGGCTTATCCCCATCTCTTCCACAGTGTCAGTGCCTCTTCTGCGGCCTCGTTCATTTCCCTGACTAGGCTTTAGGGTAGAGTCTGGCGTGGAGCCTCTCTCCAGGCTTGCACTGGAGTCTGGAGTAGCTGAGCTCATTGAGGCCACACTGCCTAGCGCAGGGTCTGGACTGGCAGCGCTGTGATTGGAGGAATCGGGCTGGCGGTGGCTGTCTAGGTGGCAGTAGACGTCCTCCACAGAAGGAAATTGTTCTGAGCAGACAGGACACCTGGGGAGACAGAAAATGACCAATGAAACATATTCATATCCTGAATTTTTCATTTATTCAGCATTCAATATTACTGGAAGACTGTGGTTTAAGAACTTATGAAGTAAAAAGGAAAGCTCTGTAGTACTTGTGTTTGCGGTTGGCATGCTGTGTTTCAATATGTGTGAGGAGAGAAGCCTCGTCTAAAAAGATCTCAGGACAGTGGATGCATTGCAAGTCAGCTCTGTCGGACAGCTGGGGGTGTCTGGTCAGGACGTGTTTCTCCAACTCGTCAGTCTGGCTGAACGTCTCCTCGCAGTAATCACACATATACAGGTCTTGATCCAGGTCGCCCTCTCCTCCGGCTCCCTTTTTCCCTCCATCCCTCTCGCTCCTCAATGCAAGGTGTTCTCTGTTCTTGCGATGGGCCTGCAGGTGTCAGAAAGTTGAGATCAGAAACATGCGTTGGAAAATATTCAATCAGAAGTTTTGTTTAATATGATGATAATAAGCTTGGGGTTGCCTTCTGTTCAGTTTGGCCAATTAATCAGTGCCAATAGGACATTTTACAAACTATCTGTGTCGGTAGATGTTGGCTGTAATAGTGGCTGATGGCTAATATTAGGCATCTCAACTGGAATTGCTGACATTGAGGGACAATAATATAGATACTTTGACATTCAGTTCCAGATTTATAGACTTTGACTTATGCCTGGAATGCCAAATTAAAACAGTTTTAAAACCGCTGGACGTTGTGTGTGATAAGCGCAAGAGAAAATCCCAATGTAGTCGAAGAAGAACTATACCTGCATGTGGCTCTGCAGCGATGAAGTAGAGGAGAAGCCACGCTTACACACACTGCACTTAAATGGTTTGCTGGAGCTGAATGTATGAATTAAAAACACAAAATCAATCAGCAATTATAAGATCTAAATTCAAAAACTAAGTCATTCAAAAAAAGATGAAAGTCAAAGAAAACTTAATCATTATCATGCTGATTCTTCAGATTTTATGAGAACTTGACTTACCTGTGTGTCTTGAGATGGATTTTCAGATGATCAGAGCGGGAAAATGCAGCTTCACACTCCTGACAACTATACTTCTTATCTCCTGTATCAGTTGACAGAATGATGATAGAGATTAGTTTCACAGGCACTTCCAGTGACACGTAAAACATGTTGACACTGTTAAGGGAGAATCTCCAAAGTCAAGTCTAATTTAGACTCTTTTTATTCGAATACCATAAAAGGTTCCGGGTTTAATAAATTACTGTTGAGGCTGCTAATGGCCTGGGAGACACGAATCCAGGACTACGATGCCCTGTGGTTATTATATTTGTACCAACCTGTGTGGAGTTTGACGTGGCGGTCTCTGCTCCTCTTGTGTTTAAACAGGCGGCTGCAGAAGGTACACTTGAAAGGCAGTTTGTCGCTGTGGATCTGCTCGTGACGCTTTAGGTAGCTCAGACGGCTGAGGGAGAAAAGGAGGAGGCGATTAATGAACAGTACAATCTCAATAAAAGTGTGAGTACCTTTAATCCAAGACTACACAGGCATGTTTTTGCCTTTAAGACTGGGAGCAACGTTTGAGTGTTTTTACATTTAAGTCGTGCAAACTGTTGACTGTAGACTCAAACAATGCTTAGGTTTTACAATGTTTTTTAGAGGGTGCCTTAAGTCTTAATGGGTTTATTTGCAAAAGCAAAAAAATAATGCCAAATCATTCTTTTAGTGAGTAGGTTGATAATACAATGATAAATACTGTATAAAGACTTATGACAAGGATTTTATGGAGTATGTGACAGCTGTTCTTAAACTGGGTCTTGTGAAAGTCCCTGGAGAGGTTAGTGTGAAATGTATTCACCTCATTCATTTTATTGTTTGCCTTAGCAATCCATGTTAGACTCGTTACCGAGGTAATAGTGAGACTTCTGTTTATTCATGTGCACATAAATATTTAAGAGTGGAATATAAGGATACCAATAAACAGCCAAAGACATTGTTGTTGTAGTCTATAATACAGTAGTACACTGAGATACACTGCGGCATCTCAGGGGAGCTAAAGCTGTGAATTATATACCTGAAGGACTTGTCACAGAACTGGCAGGGGTACGGCAGACCTGCGCCTCCTTCCTCCTCGCCGCCGGTGGCCATGCCGAGGTCACAGCAGCCATCGGGTATCTGCGAAGGCGAGGCCACGTCTTTACTCGAGGGCGAGGAAGGCACCCAGGACAGCCCTGCTGGGTCGTCATCGCCATCTGACAGGGAGGGACGCAGACACAAACATGTTAATAACACCTTTGATTTATCAGCACGAAGGAAGCATATTTTCTTTTGTTCACAGGTGCAGGATTTTTTATTTTTTTTAAGGAGAAAAAGACAAGTAAGTGCAGACAGAAAAAAGTGGGGGTAAAACAGGGAGCATTAGAATGATTAAGAAGAAGTTACATCTTTCTTGGAAGGCGAAGGCAGAAGAGGCAGCCTGTGGGAGTTAAAATGAGAAAAAGAGGATATAAACAAAAAATAAACACATTTATCCTGGTTACACACATACACACACGTATACAGAAGGAAAATGAGGATGGCAGAGATAAAGAGAGAGAATGAAACAGAAAAGAGACACACTCCAGCAGCAGCAACATCTAAATAGAAAGCTCCAAGAACTATGTATCCCCGGCGGAGCCCAGAAATAAGGACAGAGTGTATTTTCTCTCCCTTCATCCTCCCTCTGCAGCCATCCCTCGTTCCATCCCTCCCCTCACACCCCCCTCCCCTCCCATCCCTCCATCCGTCCCAGAGGACCATAGATCCGCCTCATCATATTTTCATTAGGGCCTTGGCAGATTGAAACGTCGGAAAAGCGATTAGGAGATGTGGAGAGCAGAGCGGAAAGATGGCGATATTCACTCCCTTTATCTGTCATACATAGGAGATTATGCATTGCTCTTTTTTCCTTTTTTCGTCTCTCCCTCTTTTTTTCCCCCTCCTGTGTAGTCTGGCACAGATGCGACAAAAAGGCCACGACTCCTTTAATAGACACTTCAGAATGGATTCGGGGTGACAAAAGAGGGGGCTGAATAATGCTTGATATTGTTCTGTTCTTCTTTGTGCGCGCTGTGAAGCAGCACAGCGAGACTATTTAGCATTTGCCTGAAAAATGTAAAGGAGAGAGGAGATGAAGAGAGAGGAGGGGAGGCTGCTTTCTTTCTTTCTTTTTATCTGATAACTATATCAACTGGGCCAGCAACAAATGAGAGAGAAAATAACTAAACTACAGTGGTAGGACACAGAGAGGAATACAGAAAGTATGGGAAAAAACGTGCATGACTCGTGCATAAATTCAGCAGAAAGCCAATGTTTCTGCAATGCAAACACTCCAACACATGAACACACATGTGCAGTAGACAAGTTTCTCTTGATAGTTTTAGACACTTATCTAAAGCACACAATGTTTTACCCTAACCAGCTCCTTCCACAGTCATGTGTGTCTTCTATCGGTGTGTGTGAGTGTGTGTCTTGTCTACTGTGTATTACGTCTAGCCGAGAGGGGGTGGAAAACAGATCCTTGTGATGTATCGATCGCCGGAAAAATGTAGGCACTGCGATGAGCAAATAAAACTCTGCAGGGGGGTCTGGGTTAAAAAAAAAAAATTGTAAAAGCATGAATTATAAATTTGACTGGAAGCAAGAAGGAAAAAAAGGCTTAAGAAAATATAAGGAATAGAGATATCAACATGAAGCCCAACAGCAAGGCGAGAGACAGAGAGAGAGAGAGAGAAAGTGAACGAGCGAGTGAGAAATACAGATGGGGGAGAGGGAGACTGAAAAATTGAGAGCATGGAGAAGGGAGGGAAGAGATGTAGGAAGAAGTGCATGTAGGTGTTGACAGAGTGGAGGAAGATAAAACAATGTGTTTTCCTAGAACCCTGCACGCAGTGATAGAGCAGACAAAAACTGCAAACTGATGACTAAAAAACAGAGAGAGACACTGGACGATTAGGCCATTTTGAAACAAACCAGTGCAATTAAAAAACATTTTAAAAAGTCAGAATGGAGCAATGACATGGCATAATAATGTCCTGGACAGATTTCGGTTTTGGAAAGAAAATATCCTCCAATTCCTGAAGCATTCATTTTTATACATGCTAGTGCTGACTAGAGCGGCAATAGGATAAACTGTCAGTATCGACAGAACTTGGGTCCCGTGGTGGCCGATAGCTAAGATTAGGCTTTTCAAATAGAATTACTGACTTTGACAGAAAATAAGGTAAAAAAAAAAAAACTAAAAAAAGATGTTCACTTCCGGATTTATTGATTAATTACTTTGAGTTTGATGTTAAGGGAACCCAATTTATACATTTATTTGTTCATTACTTTGACTTGATATCAGCCGATTACTCAGCTATGAGCTTTTTTCTGCTCCAAATTATTGTTATTTTATTGGCCTTTAACAATCCACTATTGGTCGACCTTTAGTGCTAACTGATGAATCATATCCACATCATGAACATGATATAAATATTGCAAAATTATTTTATTTATAAGCACCATGCATTCTGTGACCATTTGACTTATCAGATGAATCCCTAGATAGATGGTCACAGCGTTTTTTGAGCCTCAGCCAAATGATACTAAAATAAAAAACAATCAGAGTTATGGTTGCGTAGCTTCTCTGTCTTCTCTTCTATTGCTTGTGTGTTTACATGAAGTTCATGTTGGAGTCTTTTTTGTGCTGGGAGCCAAACGTCTGTTGACATTAGCTGACTGCATTTCTAAGCTGTAGCAGTGGTAGAGGAGCAGAAGAGAGGAACTGAAGAACTGGAGACAGAGCGAGTGCGAGAACTTTTACAGAAAATCTGACCCAAAACCTCGGCACAGAAATCAGTAGTGGATGTTGTCATGGATGTATGCAATCAAGATTAGCTCGTTACCTTAGCAATGGAGTTAGCTGATGCCAACGAACGACCGGCTCCCAACACAAAACAGACCCCAACACAACCTTCCTGTACGCACACAAGCATGAGCAACTCTTCTATAGTGTACACTATATTTTTACAATATTTTCTCTGTTTTACTTTGCTCTCAGACAGCACTTTCCAACAGGGAACTGAAGCCATCATATCACTCTCTTCAAAGCCACCTGATTCCCTTGACAAAAACAGTAATTTTACCTCACAGAAGACGCAGGGGTTGCTGGTCTACTGTACCACTGTCTTGATCAGTTAGTTTGTGTTATTTTGTGACTTTGGTGTGAACACACAAACAAATTAACCAATTAAGACAGCAGTAGACCATTAACTCCTGTGTCTCATGCTATGTGGTAAAATGGCTGTTTTTGTCAAGGGAGTCTGGTGGCACTGAAGAGCACTTCATGGTTTCAGTTCCCCATGGGAAAGGACTCTCTGATGACAAGATAAAAGGCAGTAAAAATATTCCAAAAATACTGTGTACAGTTAAAGTGACATAGACTTCTTTTTAGGGTGGCTAAAATATGTTGTTTTTTCTGCTGTAATAATAATAACAGTAATATTCCGAACTGTCACTTTAAAATGGACTGTGTTAAAATACAGTGTTCTTATAAAATGGCAATGGTTGCAAGTCGTTTAGTGCAGCCTGAGAAGGATTGGCAATACTGTCTCAAAGGTATAGTACCTTCTCACCTTTTGTCTCTTTCTCTTGGCTCAAACACAAAGGAATAATCAACCCAAAATGATCAGCTGGGGTTGAGGAACAAAAAAAACAAAACAAAACCTCACAAGTCATCACATAAAAGCAGAGTGGCAAAGAAAAGAAGCAAACTAAACACCAAATTGAACAGTGAAAGTGTTTTTTTCACAGTGCTGGTCTGGACATAATTATGTGGTTCATTATAGTCACACCAGTATGAGTCAGTTAAATGGCAATGTTTCTGAGGAGGGGAAGTAAGAGGAAGTGAGACAGAGAGAAAAGAGGGAGATTGAACAAGAGAGAGAGATTCACTCAGAGCAAGCTGGGAGAAATCACTTTTTGGAGGGGGGGGTGGAGGGGTGTTGAGAAAGAAGGGGAGGAGAGATTAGCGTCATTAAAGAGCCCTAATCCTCTGACTAGCGTGGCTGGCGCTAAAATGGAGGATCACACGGCTTTTTAACGGCGCCTTTGTCAGTGGGCCGCGAGGGGACCTGGCAAGACAAGGCCGAATGGCAAACTGGGAAAAACTGGAGGGTGGGGAGGGTGAGCGAAGAAAATTTCAATGAAAAGTTAAATTAGAGAAGGATCCTCAAGAGGAGAGAAGATGAGGAGGATGGATGGTTGAGGGGGGGAACTATAGAAAGAAAAAAAAAAGAAAAAAGTAGTTGAAAAAAGACAAACAGGCAGGAGCAAGCAGACGCCGACACACGCTGTTCCTACGCCCGTCGCCTCCTCCTCCTCCTCTCTTCTTCTCTGGCGAACGAAACGAATAAGAGGAGCGGAGTGGAGGACCACAGGGCCCCAACCGCTCGCTCCCGCTTTATCTCTCACTCTGCAGTCTTCTCCATTCCCATCCATTCCCTCTATCCTTCATCCCTCCCTCTGTCCCCAGCAGTCCCTCTACTCTTCTGTCTTCATCTCTCTTCCACTGCCTTCCCTTCTTCGCTCCCTCCCTCCCTCCGTCAGCTTTCATGTTGTTACTCATTATAGCGCTGACATCTCTCCCTCCATCCCCGCCGTCTCTCCGACAGTCTCTCCCCTACTGGTGTTGGCCTTCACCCCTGTGTCTCGGCCTGGACGGGACTGAGGGAGAGAGGGAGGGGACGTTCCAGATGGACAGACTCTGAACTCCAGAGGAGAGGGGAAATATGACAGGATGAAAAGGGAAGAGAGTAGGAGAGGAGAGGAGAGGAGAGGAGAGGAGAGGAGAGGAGAGGAGAGGAGAGGAGAGGAGAGGAGAGGAGAGGAGAG
>JAPQRN010000022.1:3076130-3086519 GCA_037367275.1 Coranthus polyacanthus
GAGAGGAGAGGAGAGGAGAGGAGAGGAGAGGAGAGGAGAGGAGAGGAGAGGAGAGGAGAGGAAACGAGAGGAGAGGAAACGAGAGGAGAGGAGAGGAGAGGAGAGGAGAGGAGAGGAGAGGAAACGAGAGGAGAGGAAACGAGAGGAGAGGGGAGACCCAGGGGTCTGCAATAAGAAGAAATGGAAACAACCCAAACGCATGAAACTAAACGGACCACTTGAGTCTACCTGAAATGACAGATACACGCAAACACACATGCAAACAACATGCACACACACACACTCCCTGCGCGTCTCTCTAATAGGCCAGACAGTGTGGTAACGTGTGGAGGACACAGCCTTGGTGAAACACTCTAATGAAGAGACACACACGCTGATCTCTCTGTCTTTCCATCTCTCTTCATGTTTCTGCCTCCCTCGTCTTAATCCCCCCCATCCAAACTCTGTTACTTTGTCATGACCATATCACAGAGGGAAAATATATCAAAGCAGCAGAGTTTATAAAACTGAACAGTTAATAAAAGAAAGTTTACCATCTACAGTATTCTGCTCCATCCTCCAATCGAACATTTTGAAAAAAAAATACTTGGAAACACAATAACCAGCAGTCATGTTTAACATATTCCATAATGCGCCCACATTTCTGCTGGCTGAGTGACTAATGAGTGAAGTGCAGATGAAGTAAGTGACGCACCAGGCTGACATGGCACCAACACATTAGTTCAATTAGTTTGCTCTCGATAACAGCCTCAGCTAAATGCCTGAAATGGAAATATAATCCATGTATGTCATTCTTTTTCTCTTTTCTATTGCTTTGATGTTTGAATCAAAGGAGCTCAGCTGGTAGTAGCAAAAAGGTTTCAGCTCCCAGAGCTGCTCCTACAAGTGCTAAACGCAGAATAAATGAGTGATACAAAGATTGATCTACTATGTTAAGCATGCAATCATTTATTTAAATTACTTATTTTAGACTTATAATTTATTTTCTTACGATGAGAAGCATGACAAGGAAACACATTCGAGCCAACAGCAGCGCTTAGAGTTGAATGTTTAAATATTCTGATATCAAAGGAATTATCAAAGGCTTTACTGCACCTTTTATCATAACCTTAATTTAGTTCAGGATAAGCAACAAATGTCTTTTTTAGTATTAAGATAAAGAAATTTTGATGCTAACAGGGGTTTAATTCCAAACATCAATAGCTCCATGTAAACCCTTGTGATTTTGGCACAAAAACTTCACTATTTTATGTTATTGTTGAAATTTAGTTGATTTATTAAGCTTAATTTAGCTGTGTACCTGCATACATTTTTATCTTTGAATAGCCTGTCTTTCTCTCGCATCGCCTCCTTCACTCCTTGTCCCACTCCCTCCCTAAACCCTTAAGCCCCATCCCATCCGACCGTCCCTCCGTTCCACCTTTCTGCTTGGCCGTTGGCCCAGACCTGCACCTTTCCCAGCGAGACCCCCGCTGACCTCCTATCTTTCTATCCCTCTTTTCGCTTCATCCCTCCTTCCTCTGCTCCCCGGGCCCCCTCCGATGGCCCCAGGCTGCCCCAGGCGTGCGCATACACACACAGCCCCGCACTCACCGTAGGGGGCAGAAAAACAACTTCCACCCTTGGCTCACTCTGGGCAGCTCTGCACACACTCATGCTTTTTCTCTCTCACACACATATGCACTCAAGTACACATAAATACAATTAGAGTACAATTCAAAACTCACTACTTTATTTTGATGGAAAGCAAGCGTAAATTTCCACATCTACATCTTTATTGCGACCAGCGGGTAACAAAATGCGCTGCCTTTTAACCCTTTTTATCCACGCTTTGACTCATTTAGAGAGGCAACAGTCTAAATAAAAGTGTTTTTTGCTTTTGAAAGGGTAGAGAACACGAGTGAACAGACTGTATCATGTTTGTCCATTTTAAAAGGCACTTCATTGTGTTTTAGCATATGAAGAACAGACAATGACCCTGACATAGCCATACCACTAATACAGATAAGGAACCATTCATTGTCTTTGTGCTACAATCCTCTGAGGGATTTTCAAAATAGTTCACATAGCGCATGGGATATCTAGACAAGAGAAAACAAGAAAGATCCCTACCTAGCTCAGTGATTACCATAGGAGTTGGCATAGCAACCGATAAGCTAAGCACAGCTTACTGGTTGCCATGCATTATGAGAATTGCGCAGTAGGAAGGTTTATTTGACCAGTCAGATTGTTTGGTTGAAACTACCTGTTGTGTAGTCTATCTAACGCAGCTGTGAACATAAAAAAGTAGAAGAAGTGGAAGCAGGAATGTATCCCCCTACAAAGAATACAGCGGACACTGTTACATTTTCCTCATAAGTGACCGGTTTCCAACACTAACCCTCCTTGTAGAGACATTCAGCTCTTATGATATGATCACACACACACACACACACACAATATGGCTCGATGTTAACCAAGTGCAGCAGTTCACACATATGCACATGACTGCAGCCCTGCTCTGTGCTTGGAGGACCCACAGTCCTCTGCTGCTGTCCTTGGAACTCACATGGGACGCAGTCTGTCGGGACAGATACACATACGCGCCACAGTGAGGACAGATAGAAAGGACTGGAGCCCTCGAGGACACGATGGATGGACACACACACACACGCTGGAAGCAGGCTGTGGGGACCCTCACCTTCTGCCCTGGGAATGGGTCCGGCTGCTTTGGACGCTTTTGGGCGCCAACTGCTCCATATGGGCAGTGTGTGTTTGTGTGTGTGCGCACGAGTGTGTTCGAGGGCAGAAGGTTAGGGGCAGGGGGCTAAGGATGGGGGTGGGTGGACAGTGTGCTGGCAGATGACGAGTTTGTCCACAACACACCATAATATACTGTATACAACATCATACAGTACACAGGGCGACATTGAAAGACTAGGTCAACAAGGTCAAAGTGACTTACTGAAAAGTAATCTGCCAAAGATGGTGTCTCTCAGTTGTGATATGAGTACAAAAATTAACCTTCACTATTTAAGGGTAGTAAAAGAGCCATTCGACAGCACCTACAGTCTCCCTCTGACATGCACACAGCTTTTTCACTGTTTCTCACTTTGAACTCTTTCTCACCAAACCTTTTACCCATCTGTGTCCCGATTTGGTGATTATTCACTTTGTGTCTTATTCACCTCCAGTCAAAACAGAAAGTGCGAGGGATGTTAACCATGAGGGTGAGTAGTTCTACTGTATTCCCTGGGTAGCGCATTCCTCATCTCTCCCTCCTCCATCCCGCTTTCTGTCCATCTTGTCTGCTGTTTGTTCGCTCAGAAATGAGAACCAGCTGTCAGGCAGAGTGTTAGATAAACAACAACACCATGCCAACACGCACGCACGCACACACACACATATACAGCACACATGCTTACATGAAGATGCGCACACACAAACGCGGGGTAGTGCGGTCCCATTGTGTGTGTGCCGGCGGCTATATCATCTATTTATAAGAATGAGGTTTGGTGGACTGACAGACCGCTCAGTAACCTAGAAACACATTCACCTGAGTCACTCACACACACACACACACACACACACACAGCTCACTTCTCATAGTTTGAGACACACATACACACTTGTTCATAAAAGGCACACACTCATGTGCATAAGGAGGCCCTTAGATGTTTACTGAAGTACCCACATAGAGTTATAAATAATAACAGCTGAGTTTTATCTTGAAGCATTAGTGCTGCCTTGTGAATAATAATGGATAATTAGTGTTTAGCAAGAAGCTTGTATACATTCATGTGTGCATTCATCATTTTAAGCAAAGTTCACCACTATAGAGTAAGTGGATGTGATTGATAGAGGGACGGATCAGTATGTATTACTCACACAAGTGCTCAGTCTGCATTCACCTATGTGTATGTGGGACCTATAAATAAGTGATGTAGGCAGCTGGAGCTTACTTTTCAAAACACACTCAAACACACCAGCAAACTCATTTCTATATGTAGTATAAATACACCCCCAGTCCAAAGGGATGAAGTAACAAATTACTGTTACAGTAACAAAGTAGATTTTTTATTTATTAAAAGCTATTTTACTTATACATAAGTATGTTTATTTTTACTTATTTACTTTGCTACAGTCTAAATTGCCAAAGCAAATTGCTCAGTTGCTCATTCCATATCAGATAGTCAACATGAAACGGCAAACACGTGAACGTAAAACCTGAATCCCAAACACATTCAACTGAGGCTTAAGTTGAACATGAGGGGTCACATTTAAGGGGCCGATTCAACTTGAAATCCAAGAAAGGTGACAGGGATGGGCAGATCTATTGGCCGAACATCGACTTTTGCTGATACTGGCCTTGTTGACTGACATCAGCTATCAGCAAATAAGATGACATTTCACCAATGGCAATGGCTGATATTTATCTGTTGTGTTGTATTCATGACTGTTTCATAAATGCGTATGATTCAATTTCTTCTGATTCGAAGATATTGCGATGAAGAATGAATACTTAGAATGAATACTTCTTTGCTTTTTTGGCACAAAAGGAGCGAAAATGACAACAAAAACAAAGAAAACATACAGAAAATAACATCTGAATCTGCATCAGCAAAATAGTCATTTTAAATATCAGTCTCTGATAGGGGCAGCTGTGTAGGACTATAAATAATGGAAATCAACATTTTAAAATGACTGGAAAATATGAAGAAGATGAATAAGTAACTATGTCATTTTATTTTTACTTATGTACAGTTTCATCACAGTAACAGTACGCCTCTGCTAACACGTGAAGCAGTGGACATATACTATAAACTACCAAGATGAGGGAGCAAAGAGAAAACGAGGGAGAGAGAAAGATAGGGAAGGAACGAGGCTCCTTAAGTCCCGAGGGGAAGTGGTAGAGGGGGGTCCAATGCCCATGGGACGCCTGAGAGCAAGCTGCGAGAGGCGGGTACCTCCTGCCCACCGCTCTCCTTACCTCCCATCCCTTCTGGAGGATGGGATCCTGGACAGCCCCCTACTCACAACTCCTAACCCCCCATGAGAGTGGGGGGTAATGCATGCACATACGCACACACACGCTCACACACATGCACATGCAAACTGAAGAGGGGTCCCCAGGGGAGGAGCAGAGCGGAGCAGAACACCTGGACCTGCCATTAGTGACACACTCAGGGATTAGAGGCACAGACGGCAAGAGAGATGGAGAGAGAGAATGCACACAGGGATAGACGGGCACGCTATATCCCGAAAGTAATATGCATAAACATACACAAACACAGGCAAGCACTAAAGCATGGCAAATAACCACAATAAGGAGCCAAAAACATAAAAGTGAATGCAAAACCAATTTCTGCATTGCTTTATTCATGTAAATATAAAATCTTAAGTATCTTTCCATGTGTTCAATCTCAGCCACTTCCATGCCACCTGGCCAGTGTGTGTGCTGTATAATAATTACTCAAGTATCAAACCTTTCTCTCCCCTGAGAAAGACAATATTACCAGCTAAGGGTCAAGGACACAGGGAGCAAGACAGTCAGGGAAGAAAAAAGGACAAAAAGGAAGCATCTAGCATGATATATTGGTCACAACAGCTTTTTTTCTTCTCACAGACAAGTGGCTGCCAGCTTTTACTTATCAAAATGCATACAGACAAAGAGCCATACATATGCTAGCATACAAACAAGGTCAGCTAGAAAGGAGAATAATCCCTAAGTATCAAGTTCAATGTGATGACGGAGAAGAAGAGGCGACGTTTCAAAACAAACCGTCCAGAAAAGAGGCTCCTGTGTGAATTAAAGACCACACACTGACTGCAACAAAAAGCGGCGCTCAGACGCACAAAGGGACGGACGCAGAGACAGAGACAAAGGTGGATTTGGTTTAAAAAAAAGAAGTGTGTGCGTGAGTGTGTGTGTGTGTGAGGTGAGTGAGTGGGTGTGTGTGAGCTGGTGACATGAAACAGATCAAAGGCGGGAGAGGGCAGGGTAGGGAAGGAGAAAGAAGGAGAGAGAGAGGGGCCAGGGGGTCCCGTAATTACAACCTACATCCACCAAGCTGAGCAGTGTGAGACTGTGTGTGTGTGTGTGTGTGTACGCATAGGTAGTCTAAGCTTTGGAATGAAGCAGTGTTTTGAGGGGAAATTGCTCCCTTCCACGCAAACACACACATACCTCACTGCTTTCTTCCTCCCACTGTGACTGCCCAACAGGAAAAAACTAAAAAGAATGACACACACACACACACACATACACACGCTGAGAGATACAAAGTCACAAAAATATAGAGATATGCAAATAGCTCTAAAACACAAATATGGTTTCTGCTAATAAACATTCAGAAAGTAAAAGTAAATCTAACAAGACAAGTCAGGGAAACAGTTAAAAAGATACGAACAGGAACACATGCTGTACGAAACATGAGCGCACGCGCATGCCTGTGTATCTACAGAAACACGCAAAACACACAGGGACACACACACACACAGTGGGGTTGGGAGTGTCTGTGGTGGATGGGTGCAGATCAATGCAGACCACTGACTGGTTGGTCTCTGCAGCAGAAAAGCGGATTGCTCTGAGACCCAAACTATTGTACAGCACCACACTGACTTCAAACACACACACACATAGCGGTAGACATGCAGCTGAACATACGCACACGCATAACACAAAGTCAGAACATGAGCACAGGCGTACCCCAGTTCTGTCTCTGTACTTCACACACACACCATTGGAAGAGGACACAAATAGTCTAATACAGCGGTGAGAGCAGAGAAATGGAAATGCCTCTTTGACTGACTGGGGTTCATTGTGCTTTCATGCCTTTAGAGGGGACCCCCTAGCATCAGCATGACTAATCGTCTTTCTCTTCCACCCTTCTGTTTGCCCCGCTATCCTAAACCATGTACCCACGTATCCCTCCATCATTCTCCATCTCTCTCTACACAACATCACTGCCACCCCCTTTGGCCCATCCCTCTTTTTCCCTCACTATCATCACTATCATGTCTCTCTTATTATCGACCACTGATATTCATATTTTTACAATTACTGGAGTCAGTATTTTTCTTATCTAACACCCGATAAAATACATTCATTTAAAGGTGCACTACTTTGGCTCTGATGTAGCCACGCCTCTCGGTCTTTAGTCACCACTCTGTGGTCAGCACTATCCGACTGGGTTATTTACCAGTACTTATTATTACTCCATGGTTTCCCCTGGGTTTCCCTAGGTTGTGCTTATGGTGGGGGTGGTGTGGTTGTGGGATGTGGGTTTCATCCTAGAAGAAAATTTTACATTACCACCATATCTGTGTATAGTAATTGGGAGAAGCTAGAGCAGATAATAAACAACACCCAAAAAGCTTAAAAACAAAACTTAGTAAAAAAGTTTAGTCATTTTTGATGCTCTGCACAGTGATTTTACATTCATTTGGATTAGATGCTGCCCAAAATGACTTGGGTGCTGCCCCAAGTCGTTTAGTAATACTGTTCTCTCCAGTTCAATTGTTGAAATATTACTGAATTGTACTTTTTTCTTTTGGATTAGACAGTCAGCTTAAAGGTTAAGTGTGTGATATTTAGTGGCATCTAGAGGATGCAGATTGCAACCAACTGAATACCCCTCACCTCACCCTCCCCAACAGTAGCCACATAAAAACCCAAACAGACCTCTATAGAGCCAGTATTTGATTTGTTTGCCCTGTGCTTTTTGGTTAAAAGGGATAATAACTCACACATATGTGATGGTAATGCACTGTAAAGCTGGATGCCACCCCTCATAAAACAGAAAAAGGAAGTCCATTCTGAGGCAACCCGTTCCCCCTGTAGATATAGAAATCTTATTCTAAGGTAATGAAAACACAATGATTCTTATTTTCAGGTGATTATACACTAATGGAAACAGAATTATGATTATTGATTATCAGTTTCCTTGATTACGATTAATCGGTATCTGAAAACGGTATTGGTTGATCCGTACTCTGTACTCATCATTCTCTTTACTACACCTTAATTTATTGCCCACACCATGAAAACACACCTGTATATCTGCTCTCTGACCTGCAGCAGATCCATCTCCTTCATTCTTCCATCGCTCCCTCCTCTTCTCCTCCATCTCCTTCCCTACCCCCTCCCCTCTGCGGAAGAGCAAGCTAAAAGCACAAGCATGCCCCAAAATTAATTTAAACGGAGGAATTAAATTAAAAGCAAAGCCTCGGGAGTTTTATTATGTACTAATGTTTGAACCGTTAACTTGGATTGTATTACTAAAATATGAATAATTAAGGACTGATGGGGGCTATTATTATATCAGGAAAGAGGAAGCAAAACACATTACACTACTGGATTGGATTTAACAGACTGATTTGGTCTCTGTTAGGAGAGGCTGAATCTGTGGGATGCGGAGGTGAGTAAGCAGGAAGGACATTAGAAAACAGTGTGTGTTGGCAGAAGGTGAGCAGGTACAGGAGCCTGTGACCATCATGTGAACGGCTGGGTGTAAGTCCATCTATCCATGCTCTGAGCTGAGCTGAGCTGAGCTGAGCTCCTACATTTTGACATGTCACGAAAGGAAATGCACACATTACATTACATTACATTACATTTAGTTGTGTCAGTTTCTAAACTGAAGAATTTTGCATTTTCTTAAATACTCCACACTCATTATTAAAATATATATTTTGGTTGTTATAGGAAAATGGTTTGAACTCCATGCTGTGAAAGAATCCTATAAGTAACATTGGTAACACCGTGCTACATTAAAGAGAAATACAAAACTGTAATGATAAGCCTTTAAAATGTAAATGTATTTTACATGACCAGGGAGCTGCTTGTTAACGACACAGGCCAAAGTGATAATGACTGGATAAGCCTAATAGCACATATCTGTCTGGGCTATCTAACTTTAGAGCTTTAGGCTAATGGCAGGCTACTTGTTTCACATGTTTGTCAACATGTTTCAGATTATAAACTATGTTAGAGGTTGACAATTGATAGGTGAATGTTTGCCTGCAAAGTTTCCATCTCACTTTGTTAATGTTGTCCTTTATGCTTTATTGATTTCCTGCCCGACATATGGAATTAATAGACCTTTTAACATCCACTCTTTTCATTCGGGTTAGGCTTATGACAGAAGAAGGGTAAGGCCAATATGCATGGATTAGACTTCTTTTGAAAGGAAACATCTTCTACTTTCTGTGTTTAACATGTGGCTGAAACACAACCTAGACTACATCAGTTTAAACATGGCTCAAATATAACCCTAACCCTAAAATGACCAGTGTGTAAATGATACTGTTCATCTGTGACCGACTGCGTAATTGAGAATTTCCACTTTCTGTGGAGTTTGAGAGGAGTTGTTTCTCACCTGAGACCATCCCACAAATCAAAACTTGACTCTGCTCATTGACTAACGTTTGGTTGATGATTAGGGGGCAGTCCTACTCTGCTTGCCTTGGATTCAAGGTTTGCATTTACAGTTTGTTGTACAATTTATTTTCGTGTATGTAAACTGAATTAGAACCAGAGAGGAGGGTAATGATAAGGGTGAATGCCATGTCAAAGTTTAAAAAGTTAAGACGTTGAAAGTAAAAACTGTCCCTCTAGTGTTGTTGTTTGTGAAGTGCTGCCTGTAACATAGTTTATTTTCCAACATATTTTCCAACTAAGACAACTGGGATATGCCGATATTATTCCAGTTTAATGAGGATCTATGGTCTTCTCATTTGCAGATTTTACCGCAGGCTGTGACACACGGTCCCTGTTTATGGTCTGATGGAGTAGAAACAAAGATCCTCTCTGGTAGAGATGTGTGCACCAAAGAGAAGTCCACATTTCTCCACCTTTTCAAGAAAATGTGTTGGAAGGAATGAAAGAGGGAGGCTGTGTGAGGCCATTAGAAAACTTTGAATCGGAATATGCACGGCTGCATGTAGTAAACAGGAATATTAGCGGAAGATTCATTTTCATTAGCCATGGAAACAACTTTATGTCTTTTTGTGTGCATGTCTCATTGTAAATGTGGGGCGTTCCAGCTGCTTTTAATTGTGTGTGGTGGTAACTTACTAACTGACCTGTACCGCAGGTCATTTTTATGACTTTGTTGAAAATCTTGAATCAACAAAGTCATATATTATATTACAAATGTACACATCCACATCTTTCTGATCCTCTGTTTTCTCATCGCTCCCAATCCCCACTTCCTTTCAAAATCTCCTCACAGTGTCCCACAGCCCTATCTAGCTTTCCTTAACTTTTTCACACACTGCTTCTCATCTATGAGCTTCTATGTGTATGTGTGTGCGCATTTGTGTTGCACTACCGAATTATTAGTCTTCTCGTCATGTCTCTGATGTGAAGCCCCCCTTATCAGCCAGCGAACAGTCAGCCCCACGGCC
>JAPQRN010000022.1:3123698-3135509 GCA_037367275.1 Coranthus polyacanthus
TGTGTGTGTGTGTGTGTGTGTGTGTGTGTGTGTGTGTGTGTGTGTGTGTGTGTGTGTGTGTGTGCGTGTGCGTGCGCATGTGTGTGTGTGTGTGTGTGTGTGTCATGGGACTCTAGCTTCCTGCAGGAACTGACACACACAGCAGTTCTAGTCAGCCACCCAGGACCTCAGTCAGCACCCCCCCTTAACACGCACACACAGGCACACACAGATGTAGACCCGTATAGCATCCCCTGGAGGAGAGTTAGCACAGGTCTGAGGATGGGGGGGTAAGGATAGGAGGGTTCAGTACGTCATAGACACCCCAAGGGTCATACTTTCCTATCCTTCCATCCCTGAAGAGCTGAACAAGAGACAGGCCAGGAGAGGTAGAGAGAGAGAGATAACTGCATATTTACCACATTCAGCAGTATCTTATTTCCCTGTTGGGATCTAGTCAGAGGAAGTGTTTAACTGTTCTCTGATAGGCTGCAAACCAGAGTAGAAAAACTAGCTACAGCTAACAAACACTTACAGAGGTCAAACTGTTTTTTGCCAGTGCGTGGAAAATGTGTAATTTGATCTTGGCCACACATTAACTACAGTAGTGAAAGAAGTTGTCAGATTAGCATTTAGACTTTGTTTTTTGTGATCTTTCAGTTTGGTTTTTGATTTCAGTTTAGTTTTAGTTAGTTGTAAAGCATGTGTAGTTTTAGGGCGCCTTCACACCTACTTCGTTTTGGTCCAGACTTTCAGATTTTTCAGTTTAATCCAAACAAATTTGCAGGCATGAACCCGGTCTTTGGTCTAACCAAAACACCTGGTCTTGGTCTGGATCGAACTAAACCATGGATGGGTTCATTTACACTGTGAAAGCACTTTTTTGATGGTTTGGACTTTCAGACCAGGAATTTACGCAAGGATATTGTGGGGAGACACAGTATGTGTAGATGACGATGGCAGGATGTAGGTGTATCATGCGAAGCGGTATAAGTCCGCTCAAAACTAACCGGACTAATATACAATGTAAAAAAACATGAACCCTGGTTCGGACTTTCAGTCGTGAAAACTTAGTCTTAGTTTAGTTTTAATTTAGTTTAAGTGTTTTTACAAAACAATTGTTTATTAAAAGGTCCCAAGGCCATTTTATTCTCATATAGACCATTAACATTGTTCAACCCATAGCATAGATTTATTAGCACCTAGTGCTAAATGAAAAGCGAACTTTAAATAGTGCTGCATTGTTCATTGTAGTTTTAATTAACTTTTTGTGTTCCTAAAACATCATTTTTATTTATTATATTTTTTGTAAACTATAATAAGCCTGCTCTAAACTCTGAGTGTTTACAGCAGTTGAGATATTGATATTTAAGATAATTCCGTTAATACAGAGGAAGTTACATAATACTAACCCTTGCTTAGTCTTTAATCAAAACTTTAAAACTTAAAACGTTAAAAACGTCCATGGCAATAAAAATAAATCTCATTAAGACTTTCTGCATAAAGGCAATGACAACATTCTGTGTGAATGTCACACAAAGGCTGCTTTCATGTGTCTTCTGTGCTTGTGCATCATTTCTATTTTCCGCCTGCAGAATTACAATATACTGTACATAAGAAGTCATTCTGCATCGCGCCATCCTTTTATAGACACAAGATCTATATTATTCCTAATTTCATACATGAACTTCAGAGAGCAGCTGGTTCGGTTGCTCCTTTTCCATCAAGGCAAAAGGGCAAGTGAGGATAATTTTGAATTTCCATCTAAGCTGAAGGAGGAGATGGAGAGACGGAGAGAGAGAGAGAAAAATGGAGCAGTTGGTTTGGAGAAACCGCAAGGAAAAACAAAATCCCAGAAAAGAACAAAAAGAAAAGAAAAGCCCCACCATTTCTCTGACTTCCTCCCAGGATATCACCAGACCGCAGAGAGTAGTGAAAAAGCACACAAATCTCTCTCTTTCCCCCCTTCCACCAATCTCTCCTTCTCCATATCCCCCTCATCGTCTCTCTTTCCACTCGGTCTGACTCCTGAGACCCGAGTGCTCCGTCTCGTTCCAGATCTCCCTCTCATTCCCTCTTTCTCTATTCAAACCTCTCCTTTTCTCTCTAATATGATTTGTCCTTTTCCTAATACTTTCCTAATTCCCTCGACGTTCACCTCATCTCTCCATCTCTCCCTCCTTCTTCTCCCTGATATCCCTCTGAGCAGGCCATTTTAAACCATGTGGAATTGATATTACAAATCATGTGTGTCTAAGTGTTTGTGTGTGAGAGAACCGTATAGACTTAAAGCTCCTGTGTGGATCTGACAGCTGGCTGGAACTCAGCTACAGTATACAGTATGTGTGTGTGAGTCTGTACACTAACCTGTCTGGACAGTTGATTCGTCCCAGGTCCCTGCGCACTCTGAAGACTCCCCTTCTTCCACCGCTGAGGAGAAAGGACAAGGAATGGAGAGAGAAAAAGTAATGAGAACGTATGTTTCATATTTATTGTGTGAGAGCAAAATGTGCTCAATTTTCTGCAAAGACAGCAACATTTTTTCAACTGTACAGACCAAAAATGTGTAGTGTATGTACAGTCAGGGCCAAACTCAAAAATGTAAGACAAAAAACTGCAGGGTTTGAACTAAGTTAAAACCAGACTAACTAGAACTATTATACTACTAGAATTATTACACTGAGATTATTTTGTTGTTTCACTATTATTTGATTGTCAATGGAAACGTGTGACCCAGCACAGCAATATTTCAGAATTGACAGTTAAAGTGAGTAAAACCTATTTAAATTCAAGCATGTCTTGGAAAATGTGATCTTTCACACGCCTGAAAATAAACCAGGGAAGAAACAAACATGCAGGTATGTCAGTGACAGTGTCCTGAAGGGTCTCCTGTCCCACACACAGAGCTGATCAGAGCAGGAATGTGACACTGACTTCCTGGGTACAACAGGAAGGAGGGAAGTTACAGCTGGCACACAAACAGGAAATGACTGGAGCCACCACACAATGGGGTTTCCTGCACACCCCCCTCTTCCTACCATGCTATTCCTCACTTCTCACTTACTCACCTCTCTCTGATCCCTCCAAATCCTCCACTCTCACCAGTGAGCCCCCACCCCCGCCCCTTTCCACCAACTCTCTATCCCTGTCCTCATATTCCTCACTCCATATCCTCATCTACTTCCCCCTGACCCACCCCATCCTCACATTTAAGCTGAGCCAAAAGCTCAAATCAAAACAAGAAGTTATAAATCACTGAAGTGTTCCTTTTAAAATAAAAATAAACACTTCAAGTGTCTTTTGTTTCCATGTTCACTTGTACACAGAGTAACATACTGCATATGCAGAACAACCACAAAGAAGAAGCAGCTTGGTTGCAAATTATGTGGATGTTCCATTTCCTCTTATGGTCGGTGTGATGTATACAAAAAATACAACAATTAGCACTATTTACACTGACAGAAAAGTCTGACCATTGTCTTGTCTAATGGTGCTTTCATACACCATGGTGCCAACTCAACTCTACTCACCTTGTTGTGGATGATACCAAGTACATTTTATCACCTCCAACAAGCTGAGACTACACCAAAATGTGACATGAAAGCACTGCAGAAGCAGCCATTTTTATCGGGTTGACAATTGCCAAATAAAATACATAACAACGCTATTATGCATTCATCTCTGACTTGCAAATGTCATCACTCTCTCATTCTCGATCATGTGCGTGTTGTCGAAACAAAAATACAAGGAAGACTTTATGAAACGTAATTTGAAATGCAGAGGAGAGGCTATTCTGTGTTTTATGTGGACAGATGCATGTCAAAAGATTTTTTCCTGTGTAAAAAAAAAGAGACTTTCAGTGTTTTGACAGTGGAGTCAAGTGTTTGCTTCGTCTGTTAGTTGTTAATGCGTTGCTACCTAGCAAACATTACATGTTAGAAATGTTTTCTTTCTAGCCAACTCACTTATCCTAAATGTGGATCACGCCGAAAAAGTGCATTTATTTAACACTGTGAAAGAATCAGTAAAAAGGTACATTTTATGGCAATTTATAATGTAGTTTTGTAAGTGTGGGTCCTTGGGAGATGCCAAATTTCTATTTTGGGTCTTGAGCTAATAAAGTTTGGGAACCCCTGCTGTAGACTACTGAATACTGTAGCTTATGTTATATTTTTTATATTGTATTCATTTATTATTTAATCCACAGGTTCCCAAAGTTTTTCAGCTTGAGACCCAAAAGAGAAATTTTATATTTCCCGGAGACCCACATTACGAAAAATACATTATGAATTGCCATAACCTCTACATTTTTTGCTGGCTCTTCTACTGTCAAAACAATGTTGAATAAACGCACTACTGCCTGATCCAAATGGAATGGGGCAGAATGTCGGAATGTCGATATATGTAGCAAGACTAGCTAATAACAAATAATACCAGCTCACTAGCAGCACACGTAAACGCAGCATGTATGTATGGATCTGTATGTAATGTATGCAAAGGTATGTAGCAACCTGTGTCAGTCAGAATGTGACACATATTTGTATGCACAAGAAGTTTGTGAAAATGAAAATGATCAGATCTGTGAAGTTGAAGCTAAAGTTAAAAATCTGTACCTTAAATGATTAAGATTTATTTAGTTTGTAACACACATAGAATTCACACACACATCATACCGCGGTTATGTATTTTCCAGTTGGTGACCCAATAGAACAGGTCCATGACCCACTTGGGAAAGGCAGATTTAAACCACTGATTGTACGGCAATACACAAAACCACACTGTGGACAAATGAGGAGGTTCTGATGAAGACTAACGTTTGTGTTGCATTGAACATGGGGTCCTGGCAGTTTCAAGTGATGTCGCTATGACAACGAGCTACATTGATGGGGTACTATATCTGTAGTGGAAAACAAAGTACCTGGTACTTAAAGCGGGTAGAATCAAGGAGGGTTGAGTCTGTACCATGTGATGGAAAAGTGCCATAACAGCATGGTGTGTTACATCTATGGTTATGCAAGACCACATAGGACAGTTTGTTTATATGCAAAGATTAATGCTTTTGTGTGTGTCTATTTTTTTCTGAGTGACATGGTGTCAGCGTATTATTTATAAGTGTCAGAACCTGAAGTAACTTCTAATAGTTCAACAGACGTATGACTTCATTCTGAACTGGCCAAAGCTAAGAATAAGCCAGGTTTTTAATCCAACCCAGTGATAAAGTGGACACACACACACACACTACTGACCACAAAGTTGTTATTATTACTGTACCTGTACACAGACACACATAGAGATGGACAGGGAATATAGGGCAATTTATAATGGTATGACATTCAAGAAAATGAAAAATATGGGAAATATATATGAGACGCAAACGGTGTGTGCCCCCTACTCTTTTTCCTGACCATAAAAAGAGGACAACTGCTGAGAAATAAGCATAAACAAATACTTCTTCGTCAAATTTAAATGAAGCCTGAGAACTTCTGAGGAGTAGAAAAGATAAGTGAGACATCCAATGGAGGAGGTGGTAAAATCACCAGTTTCATCACATTCAATGAAAACGGAGAGAGACAAGTGAGAAATGAGGTGGCGAGGCGCTGTCTAACAAAAACCAAAAACATATTTTATCTTTAATGCTTGGATGTAGTCATGCAGTGTCTTTAAATATGGATCTACAAGCAACTTGCTTTTTTTGTCAGACCCAAGATGTTTTTTTCCCCTACAGGCTGGTCCATTGGGTGAAGTGTGCAAGCTGCTACGAAACTAAGGTTCAATTCAGAAATGCAGCCTCAAGTCCATTTCAAAACAGTGGTATTGAGCTCGACTGAGCCTCAGTCGAGTCTGCATTCGAAAGCTCCCCGCTCCAAACACCAAAAGCTGAGCACAGAGACCAAATTATCTGTCTGGCTTGAATTTGAAAGAATGGAAGAAAAGTGTAGGCTTCACTCAGCCATAGAACGTATGCTGCATCCAACCAACATTTAGAAGGGCTGCCTCCCCCTTCTCAAATGAAGAAACAAACCTAGGTCTGGATTCACAACCAAGTCTGAAAAGTCCCTTTGAGAGTCAGGAGCTGGGGCTGGTTCTGGTTCTGAGAGCCAGATGTGTACCCCAGTGTGCAAATAATGGACTTTGGATTCCTTGGACAAACACACACACACACACACTATACTGTATAATTCACACAGATGTAATGTATGCACTCGAGACAGACACACACAGGATTTTGATTTGAAGGCAGTACGTCTGCCTGAACAGAATCCAGCATGGAAAGGGACCTCCCACTATGACTAATATGTCTGCCAAACATAGCAGACAGAAACAGATGAGAGAAGGCATGAGAAGAGGAGAACCAAAGGAAAACAATGAACTTCTTCTCGGATAATAAAAGGGGTTTCATGCAAAACAACTACAATCAAACCATGTCTGCAGTGTTAATGTTTTTCTCTACAGTATAGGGCTTAAGGCAAGTTGTTGGCAGTGGCAGTAAGGTGAGAAGAGACTGTAAAAATGTGCTGATGCATGTTTACTAATATGTAGCCTGAAGTAAAAAAAAAAAATCATATTAAATGGATAGCAAACTGTGAACACTGTCATCCTAATTTCAAGCCACATTCATGCAACAGTATCTGTATCAGAAGCCAACACATACTAGAGGTGTGAATCTTCATCTGACAATGATTCGAATGTGGAACGATTTTCACTGTGTCACAATATATCACATCCTCCTCTATATTACTGAACCCATGGCTACTTTTTATTTTAGAGTACTTCTGTAGAAGGCATGCGCTAAAAACTAGAGATTATGCAGTTAAAGCTTGTTAATTTTATTAAATATGTTCATTATCACTGCTTGTTTAATGTTTTGTTGAATTCTTTTCTCATTTCACTCACTTTCAAGTAACAGCTAAACTCAATTTAGCACTTCATGCTGAATTTTACATTTTGTTTCAAATCCAAGACATAAAAAAAGTAAATACTTAAATAATTGCAGGTATTTTAAATTAATTTTTAAAATGACTTAATTAAAAATTATTTCATTTAACCCTTTCCCCTCACTGCTGAAAAAAAAATCCTAGAAGAAACGCAGAAATGTCAAATGCAGTCGCTCAAATTCCTTATATCACCAAAGTATGTGTCTCACCCAGTTGGTGCTTCAAAAGTTCATAAAATCTAAAGTTTTTTCAAAATACTGGGTGTGTTTTTTAACAACTTGCTGCTGATCTCTGCCTCCCGCCGTCTCTGTCTCCATCTCCCAACATATAAAACAAACATAAAGCTTTGCCCACAGTTCAGTACAAGAACGCACCATTGCAACGTGTAGGCTGCAAACTCCCAATTATGTCACTGCATCAGTGCAGAAGTCTGCATTGAGGTGAGTCTATGAATCAAGAAATTCATACCAGAAATTCAAACACATACTTTCTCAGCACCAACTTATTATAATCCATGTCTCGCTCACATTAGGCAGGGATCTTCAAGCAATGTGAGCGAAGTGAGGACACTCAACTCGAACTGGACTCTCTGCTTTTGCAAAAATATGATATGTGATAAAAATTGTTTGGTTGTTAAGAAGAGTTTTGGACGTTATAGAAAGACCTAGATGTAGTGGTAACTCTGCCTCTGATAAAAGCCCATTTTTCCTGATGAGACTGTGGGGAATACAGTGTGTTTCATTAGCCAAGCACACGTAGCTTTATTTAGATTCCCATATCCTCCCTCTGTCCCCCCTCAGAGACATGCACACCGTTACTGTGAACCCTGTACACACCAGGGGGGCTGATGGGGGGGGGGGTGTATGTGTGTTGTTATGTGAGAAGGGTTGAACGTGGTTACACATAATGTATGAGAAAAAGGATGGCACTTTCAAGATTATATCATGCTCTTATAGGTTTACATTTGGTGTAGCGTCCCATAAGAAAACTTACGTACAGGCAGTACTACATGCTGACATCAATACATCCTGTTGGTAGAAGGTGAAAATGTGTATGTAAGGAGGAAATATAGTATTCAAGGTGCCCAATTAATATGACTTCTCATTAATGTGCGTTGCTCTGTGTTCTGCCTTCAGTACATCTCACTTCTACTCACCCTCAGGCGTAAGCTGATTAACTAACCAACAGTGTTTCAGACAGGCATAAATAAAATATCCTGTTAAAATACCTTATGCTAAGTTACAAGGAGTCTCAGGCTGTTATAAAGACCACATTAAACAAAATACTCCAAAAACCACATTTTTTTTAGGGAGAGGTTTTTCTTATTTTTTATATGATGTAAGGTTGTACTTAATTATTTTAGTGATCTCTGTTATGTGACAACAGTTAAAGGCAACATAATATAATGTATTACTTTATCAATCTCATCTCTAACCAAGCTAATTGAAATCATGTTGGTATGTTAAATAAATCCAATCCTTCAGACGGGGTAGCATCTGTGAAGACAGCTTTCAATGACCCTGAAAACACACACCCACTATAGAGATGAAGAATTTTACAAAGATGGACTGAATGTATTGCATTCAGTCATAAACTCGGTGCTTAATATGATTCAGGTGATGATGGCTTGCCCCTTGTAACATGGCCAAAACGCGCGCTGACACACCAAGATACAAACAATGCAAACAGAAAGGTATCATACCTGTAGGCAAGCCAAAATTATTGAGACTGCAGATGGCTTGAGATCAATCCGTTCCTCTAAGCAAAAAGCAAGTAAACACGCCCCGGAGCATGATCTATGTGTGACACAAAGCCAACAGGATGCTGCTGGGAATCGTAGAAGCATCTACATCTACACACACACACACAGAGAAAAGTGAATCTTGAAAAACACATACTGTCTCCCATGTGACAGAAATGTGCTGTTCCTTTTGTTAACACCTGAGACACCTCAATCAAATGTGTGTAGGATGTGTGTTGAAAGTAAGCATACTAAACATTAACAAACAACTGTCAACAAGGTACATGCAGAGAAGATGGAACTGCATATTACTAATAGATACGTAATAGGAAAATGTCTTACAGTAGGGTTGCTTGCTTGCTCGCTTGCTTTTTGTACTATACATCACAACTTTGCCATTTACGTAATTTCATCAAAAGTCAGATGTTTCATCTGATTGACAAGCTGATTACAAGACAATTCATGTATTAAGAGCAGTAGTATACGAGAGAACAGGAGAGAATATCCCATCAGTAAAAATTAGATCAGGCAGAGATTCAGGTTTCATTCATTACCCTTTCAGAAATCTAAGACACCCTGACGTGGACCATGTGGCGGCAGAAATGTGAAATACAATTCAGCAAATGGTGACATGACGTGACAATAACATATGCAATTATACATGTATAATAAATAATGTTGAAAATAAGGTGGCTTAGTGAAAAATGAAAGCACAGGAAACATTTTTTTTCCTGATTTGGTAGGGTGTACACAAAAGCTATTTACACATTTAAATGACAATTCAAATATATCTTGTTATGTGAGTAATGATAATGGTCGCACACAACTGCTTGTACAATCTATGAGATCCTTCCCTTTCAGCTGATTTAACACCATCTGTAGCATCATCCAGCCCATGAATGATATGCAAGTTCCATCTGTAGTCTCTAATTTTAGCAATGCGCTGCAAATATTTACACATGGGTTTAAGGATGTGGGCAATTAATTACATTTTCTAGACACAGCACCTGAATCTTGCAAAACAAAAAAAAAACAAAAGACCTGCTTCATACACAATACAGGTGAGCATTTCTAAGTTTAAACAGCAGCTTTATATCAGAGGCATGTTCAGGAGAAAAAACATTCAGTCCCTACTGTGTCCAATGCCCTCAGCACATGTTAAAGGTGCAGCCAGCTTACATCACACTTTGTTCCACTGCAGTTTCATCCCCTTAAAGCAGTGGTACCCAAACTGTTCAGGTCCAGACCCCAAAAGAAAAAAAATCTATTTTATGTCTCCTCAGGAACCAAATTTACAAAAACATGCCACGACTGCCTCTTCCACCATCAAAACAATGACATAAAACATTTCAAACAATAAAATACACTTTGCTGGAATGTTGGAACGTCAATCACAGATAGCAAGATAACGTCATCGCTTCCAACACTGACAAGTAATGTTAACGTATACAAACACACACTGTGAAAGTCTTTTTTTACATCGTTTTCATCTTGTTGCGTATTTTAGATCATTTTATTCTTGTTGTGTTTTTACGGCATTTCCGTCTTGTTACGTCTTTTATGGCTGAGGCCTCTCATCTGCATTTCACATCGCTCTCGTAAGGCCATTCATTAATAAACTCTTCCAGAGAACACTCTTCTTCTATTTTAATTAGGGAAATGAATTTTACTCTGACAATTGGTGACCCAAAAAAAAAAAAAAACAGCTCCACAACCCATTTTTGGTCCTGACCCTAAGTTTGAGAAAGGCAGCCTTACAGCATTTGCTTGGTTTATTTGAAGTGGAGTTGTATGAGGTACTCATCCATAGTCAGTGTACCTGCGGTACATCATTGCTTAGCTTCTGTGCAGGTACTCCTGGGGCTGTGCGATCTACTGCAGGTAATACAGTGACTATGAATGAGTACCTCATAAAACCCCACTTCAAAACATCCAGACTAACCCTTTAAGAAGTTTGTGGTACCAAAGTAAAGCACTCATAATCAAAAAGCAGGTTAACTATGCTAAACTTGGCAGATAATGCCTCACGTACAACAGTGAGTGGTGACTGTTGTGGCGTGCTCCAATTTTAATTTTAGAGTAGATCAGACAAGAATGGAGAGGTGGAGAGTTAAATGGAACAAAAAAAAAGCTAAACAAAGTCATTCCTGTGCATCATCATGATGTCATCGTAAACAAATATTTACACAGTTGTTGTCAGTAATTAATCAGATGCACACACATGCTCACACACATACAGCAGTCTCTCTTCCCTCTTCTCTCTGCCTCCATATTTTCTTCTATTAACAATTTCATCCCTTTTTTTCCCTTCCTCCATCTCCTTTATTTTCCATTTCATCTTCTTTGTTCATTACCTCATTTCCACCTTTCTCCCCTGACCACTGGCTTGCTCTCCATTATTTCATGTTAGAACATCCATCTTTCTACCTCACCCGTTTCCAACGTCTTTTTTGTCTCCACTGTTCTTCTCAGCCTCTCTCTTACATCTCTATCTCTCCTTCACACCTCCCTCAGCATTTCCCCTATTCTCTTCCACCCCAATCCCACTTGCTCCTCTTCTATCTTTGTCTCTCTTTCTCTTCTGTCCCATGGAAGCAGTTATAGCCTCAATAAGAAAACCCTTTGTCTTTTTTTCCCCTCCTCAACAACACATGCATGCATGCACGGTATCAGGGCCATGTATTCCCAAGGCAGCCCAAGGCTCTGGTGTTCCCAGATCCCTTTGACGAACGGGTCACTGTGGCCAATCATGCATTGGCCAGGCGGCCCAGAGAGGCGGGATGTGGGTCAGCGTAGCCAATGATAGGCCAGTTTTATTCCCAGAGGGGCAGACTGATTGACAACTGGTGCTGGACAGAAGTCAAGAGGGTAATTGTCATCCGACTCTCTCTCTCTCTCTCTCTTTTTATCTGTCTGTCTCTCTTCTCATTCTAGACACTCCTTTTTTCTTCCCCCTCCTCCCTTTCTGTCTACTCACTCTCCCCCCTTACTTCTCCCCTTCCAACCCACTTCCTACCCCCCACCCCAACCCGCTTTCTCCCTATAGCTCCAGAGGGACTCTCTCATTGGCTGCCCTCCCTGTCCCTCAGGAACAACTTTGTGACGCTACTGGCCGAGAGCTGATGCCAATCTCCATCCCCAGCCCGCCCCCCTGGG
>JAPQRN010000022.1:3135609-3150269 GCA_037367275.1 Coranthus polyacanthus
TTTATCTTAAAGAATTACTCAGAGTGATTAATTGTTGCAGCTCTAGTGGACAGGGATGTGAACTGAGAACTGGTCCATCACACACACATGCAAACACTTCTAGTCGAGGGACAGGGACAGAAGCTGATTAACCAAATACTTTTATCAGCAGTAAAACCGCTCTCTCTGCCTGCCTGCATTCTGAATAAAACAGCCTTAAAATACATAAACACACACGCAGACACACATCCAAAGCACCGAGGCACTGGCCAGAAACACCAGGCTAGTCTGGGCTTTGGGGCAGTGTGTCTGTGTGTGTGTTTGTGAGAATGTGTGTAAAGGGACAGAGGTAGCAGAGGGCTTAGATGGATGGCAGAGAGAAAGAACAACAACAACACAAAGCCTGGCGGACAAGCTCCATCGCCCTCTCTATCTTTCTCTTTCTGCTGTCTCTTTTCTACACTTCCTCTCTTTTTCCCCTCTCATCATTTTTCTCTGTCTCTCCCTCTTTAATCACATTGGACGTTTCTACTATCTGGTTTTGTTTTTACAGTTGTTGCTATTCCCTTACATTTAATCATCGAAACTCACCCATTTGCAGCTCACATGTTCTTGCTTCTGTTTCTGTCTTTCTTTATGTGAGGTCATTGTGGTTTTAAACCATGCTGTGCTGTCCAGCTGAGTTGCTATGCAACCTCGTCAACATCCCTGAACATGCCCTCAACAACATATGACAACATAAACACATATGTTCTCTCAGTTTCTCTTAGACCAGCTGAAAATCACAAAGGCTTGTCTGGAGTAAATCATGAATGTAAAAGAGTCCTGAAACAGAGTCAGTGTGTGACATTTAGTGACATCTAACAGTGAAGTTGAAGATTGCAACCAAGTGAATACCCCATCCACTCTCACCGGGGGGTGGATGGTCCCTTCTTAGATAGAGCCTTGTTTTGTCTGTTCAGGAATTTTAAGTCAAGAGCATATTAACTCTGGTGCACCATCAGGCATCGTAGATTATGCACCTCAATGATAGTTGTCACCCAGTGTAAAATGCTAAAAACAAGAGAAGGAAGTCCGTTCTGAACTGGCAGACTATGAACAGCAACCCGCTCCCTCTTTAGATATAAATGTCTCACTCTAAGGTAACAAAAACACAAATATTCGGATTTCCACGTGATTCTACCCTAATGAAATATATTTGTGAATATTATATTCCATTTCTGCAATTGCATCCTCCTAAATTCCCCTAAATTATACACATTGGACATTTTCACTTGTACAGGTATAAAAATGAAAGGCTTTAAGTCTTTTTTCTCGATCTCTACCAAGCACATGTATGCACACAGAACAGAAAAACAGAAATGAAACACACAAGTATTTAAAACTAAGAGCTGCTTATTAACACACTCCAAATTTGACCTCTTTCAACATCCAGAAAGCGCTCACACACACGAGCACTCAGACAAGTGCGGAGTTGATGTTCAGGGCCAAACATCACAGCTTGAGATTAAAGAGCCTCTCTGATCTGACATTTGTTTTTCTGTCTGTCAGAGAGAGTGTAGTAGGAAGAGGAATCAATAGCAGAAGAGATGTGGGGAGGAGAGTAAACCAGACAGATGAGTAAAGGAAAAAATGAGAACAGTGAAGAAGAAGAGGAAGAGAGCGAAGGAAAGGGAAAGGGGAAAGTAAGAGGGGCAGAGAAGAGACGGCAACTAAATGTGAGAGTGAAAGAGTTGAGAGCAACAGCCAAGAGAAGGAGAGGATGTGAAGGAGGACAAGAGGAGAGAGATCAGGAGTAGGACAGAGAGAAAAAGAAAGGGCAGGGGGAGGAGGAGGAAGAGGAGGAGAGGGAAAGCATTCCTCTTGAGTACCTCGACTCTGGGGAAGTCTCCAGAAATAACTGAACTAGCAGCCTTCGCTCACCATTACAGACTGGGACACACTGTAAGTCAAATAAAGGCACCAAGTTCACCATTCGATGACTACTCTCAAACATGAACACGGACTCACTGTTGACATGAACAGTAAGTTATGGGTTATAGCATAGAGTGCATGCATATGCATACGCACACACGTGCATAGTATACATGAACAACAAGAGCAGTGAGGGCTGGAGGGTGGAGGGATGGGGAGGGGTACATAATTGCCTTCTCTTGTAGTACAGGCTGGGGAGTGCTTTTTGACTGAAGACACCAATTTCACGCTACGGCATTATTTAGCTTGATACAAACTTGATTAGGCTTTACAGAAGGAGAGGGAAAGAGAGAAAGAAAGGGAGAGAGAGAAAACGGTGAGACGGGAGGAAAAGGGAAATAAACAGCTTTGTGTCATGCCGCATCGCTGGCGGACAGATTAACTCGCTCGTCACGCTCCTTCTGGGAGTAACAAGAAAAATATACACACAGCGCGAGTGTGCTTGGAGCGTGGCTGTTTGTTTGTTTGAGCAGACGTATAATCAAGCATCTTTTATCCAAAATGTACTTTTCATTTTTACGACAACCCATTTTTTTGTTTGTTTAATATTTGTTGCAACCTCTAATAAAACGCAAGTTAAATTTTAGGCTTCGAGTCTACTGAATATCTTTTTACAATAAAAATATGACTTACTTATAAGGAGAGGTGAGGAGAGGAGAGGCTAGATGTACTTGCCCCTAGACTGCTTATCAACTCTGAGTCAAAGGCAGACTGTACTTCTGCATTTTTAACAGTGGCCTGAACTGACCAGCCCACACCTTCTCACCAATCACACCAGGCAATCTCTTATTCTCTTTCTGTTCTACCAGTTTTTCTCTAACAGTCTCACTATTTCATTCTGTCTTGATGCGAACATAAAGCTTTAATAGGTATGAGACAAGAGAAGAACCCACCAGCACAATAAAGGTAGCTTAAGTCAGCTTATCTGAGCCTGTGCAGTCACATTTGTTCTCATAACTTTGACACGTTGACTTTAGTTTGCGCATTGTGCTATAGCTGTGTAATGTCAGCTCAATGACTAACGTCTATCATACATAACATAATACAACTTCTCCACCAAACGCTAGGCGCATTTCCAATGTATCGCAAATTTTTACCAAATTTCAGAAAGAAAATACAAATTTATGCACATTTCCATCCACTACGGTTCTTCATCATGACCATCATCATCATAGTTAAAAAGTTTGCCAAGTACATAATCTTTCATACAATAACATACTACCAGAGCTGTTGGCTGAGGGTTTGATGAACCTGACTGAGGTTTTGCCCCTTTAACCTTTAAACTGCTGCTCTGTAAATAGTGTTGTGTTGGTAGCTTCTTCCCATTTAACATGGCATTCATGATTGTTTCTTGCATTAATTCAGTGAACACTGCTGTCTCCTTATTGGCCCAAACATGCGCACACACACATATTCAGTAAATCTGTTTCCATTGCACTTGTTCACATTCACCCATTAGTACACCAACTTGGCATTTCAACATGAGTTTGATATGCACAAATTGAAAATGTGAACAAAAGCAGCTGGCGGACATTGACTTTTTTTAGAAGTTTAAACATTTTAACCTTAAACCTACATATGTCACTAAACATTAGACATCAAAGAGAACTGATCAATGCATAAAAAAATCTGTTACAAACTGTCATTTTAAAGGAGATTATGTTTTAAAAATTACAAAAAGTATGGACTCTCTCTCTCTCTCTCTCTCTCTCTCTCCCTCCCTCTCTCTCTCTCACAGTCACTCTCGCTCTTTCTCTTGGCCCATTGTAAGTCTCACAGCAGGGGACTCTTGCCTTTTGACTGGGAGGAGTTTGAAAAACCAACTCCAACACTAAAAGGAACCATTGGTAGGCCTATAGTGGGGCGCACTACAAAGACTCGGCAGTGTCCAATAAAAAAGGAACACAACACAAGCAGCTTGTTCTGTTGAAGACTTCACGCTCTGAGGACAATGCACATTAGTCTGCATCTATAGTGTGTGTGTGTGTGTGTGTGTGTGTGTGTGTGTGTGTGTGTGTGTGTATGCAAGCACATGGGGCAAAAGGCAAGCAAATGGAAAATGAATGAGGGAATCAGAAAAAACAGTAAAAACAATTCTGATGTCTTGGCCGTTTGTGTTACTCAGGCGGCTCAGCACATCCTTAGAAGCTTTCCATATTAAAAGTGCCCCTTTACATTTTAATCATTGAGACTTGGACATGCTCAAAAAGGACAAATTTGGCCAATTGAAACAAACAAAAAAAACAACTACCAGGCAAAAAAAAGATTTTTTCTTAGAACGTGACTAGACCACCAACTGTTGACCTGGCCTAAAGCTCAAGAGGTCATGCAGGGCAGAGCAGCAAGCATAAACCTTTATAACCCCCTCCAAACCCCACCACAAACCTCCACCAGCCAAAACACACACAGATTTTCTATTTCCCAAAAGTCGCGCTTTCATCGGCAGCAGTGTATGTGTGTGTGCATGTGTGTGTAGGTGCATATGTGCGTGTCAGAAAAAAGCCCAATAAATATATTATGCATTAGCCAGGTGTGCAGAGGGGCACCGCTAATTGCCCCCACCACTAATGTTTAATGTACAGAACAGGGGTGGGTGGGTGTGGGGTGAGTGTAAGGGGAAAATGAGGAGTGCAGGAGGCTGCAGGAGGGGAGGGTGTATGAGACAGTACTAGTAGGAAAAGAGAGATGATCATTGTGTTTCACATAATTCATTAAATTCACTCATTTATTTTAGAAACAAGGTTCAAGCTATTAATAACAATGACTTCCGTCATTCATTTAAAGTGTAAAATACCAAACACTGTCTGGTTACTTCACTTATCTTTCGAATGCAAAGTTTTTCTTGCTTCCTTCTGTGTCATAAGCAAATCTTGTAAAGTTTGTGACCTGTTGCTGATCCAAAGTATCTGGACAGGCACTGGACAGGCATCCGCCAAGTTTAAACCAAGACAAGTGACACCACACTCAATCAAAAATCTCCAACTCGGAAAAGACACTACAGGTAAATAGTCAAAAGCAAAGACACAAGCATAATCTGTTAATAACGCATTGCAAGTTACAATGACCAACACATAGACACGGCCTTGCAGGAAACTGCCTTGAAGTGCCCGTGTCCTCTGAGACTATCCAGTGGTGGGGGGATATGAGTGTGGCAAGCTAAGTCTGGATTGACCGAGTGTGTGTGTGTGTGGATGTGTATAGTCACACCAGCATCATCTTTCTCTTCTTCCAAAGCTGAGGGCATGGGCATGCACAGAGCTCAGATACACAGTGTGAGTGTATGTTTGTGTATGTGTGTGTGTGTGTGTCTCCAGAGGGGCGGGTGTGTGTTAAGGTCCAGTGAGTTTGCAGCTGATAAACGAGGCTAGCTAAGCCGCTACAATGGCACAGTGCTGGCCCATAACGCCCTGTTCTGACACACAAGCTCACACACATGTACATCCACAACTGCATCAGGCTGGCCACTGATAAGGAGTTGTCGCTGGCATACACGCACACCTCATTGGGGGACTTCACCCTTTTTGGATACACAGATGAGTTCTCACACACACAGATGAGTCATATACACACACACTCCATACAATAAAAGCCACACCAAACCCACTCGATGACATGACCTTCTCCCATCAATTATTTTAGAGGAAGCTGAATATTTGTTGATGTAGAAATGGTCTACAATCTACCTGGATTCAGCATACAAATAGGGCTGTGTGATATAATGATATATCTACAGTGTGATGATAGAAAACTGCACATAGTTTCAAATGCTCTATTGTTTACGTACGTCGTCAAATCAAATCACACTTTTTATGCTTAGTTTGATGTTCAGTTCCACATTTATTGAATAATCCTTTTGAGTTTGATGTTCAGTGATTCACATTTATTTAGATATTCATTACTTTGACTTAGATGTTCAATTCAACAGTTTGTAAGTAAAAGTGAAACTTTCACTTCTCAGACATGAATAATACATTTTCAGTGTCAAAATGATTCAGGGGAGGGGTGGGAATCAGTCAATCGGCCAAAAATCCACTATTGGTCGACCTCATTTGGACAGCGTGTGGTGCAGACTATTCGTTGTATATATATTCAGTAATACATTATACAGGTTCAAAGTGAGGTTTTATACTGGACTGCAGAGGATATGACATCATACAGGTGTTTCTATTATACAGCGCTACACCTATTCTACTTGGCTTTCTTCCTGTCTGTGCCTTAAGGGGTGCAGTAATTTGGTTCAAGTTGAGTGCAGATCAACATGAGTACCATTACATTCAATGCATTACATTGCTAAGCTCCACAAATCTCCAATACATTAGCTTGTTTTGTCCTGTTAAAAAACAAAAACCAAGAATTCAAATCCACCCCCTGCCGAAGAGTCAATGGAATTTCTAATAAAGCTCTCAGAAAGCCATTTAATGGTTCAGCAAGCCTTAATGCAAAGCCAATACCGGCTTTTATACAGGAGTTACTCAATGTGGGTGTACACACGCTGACACTGAACTGTTGCTGAGACTATTTATAGCGGCATTAACAAGAAACATTTTGTATCAATAAAAGCAAAAAGGCATCTACGGTGCTTTCAATCACTTGCACTTTCAGGTATATACCTGCAAAGAAACATACTGTTGTCTTAAATTAATCCAAGCCACATGTGTAGGGTCTCTGAGTTTTATAAGAGCCAGTTGCCCAATGAAAGTCTCAGTGCTCTGCCAAAGGGTGACATTAAAAACGACTCTAATGGTAAAGCCAGATGAGGAGGGAAAGGCAGAGAGAAAGAAAAATACACAGGAAGGCGAAAAAGGGGAAGAGAAATGAGAGATTAACTGTACTATATTTTTGCACATCAAACTGTTGAAAACACACACTGCTGCTGGTTAATGGGATGGTTATATTCCACAGCATTTATACATATGAACCAAAACGGGGACGTTGTTACTGCACACACGACCTGCTGTTTGCACGGCGTCGTTGAGATTTTATTTTTGCCTTAGTAGGAGTATCATAATTAGATTAGATCAACCCACAAATTGGCTTATTACTTGATGACATTTCCCGCCACAATTAATTTTTACCCACATTTGGCGGGTTGGCGCTTGTTAATTTCAAGTCTTGAGCAGTTAATTGACAATAACTTTAACTCCAGGCAATGAATAATTACTATCCCAGAGTCTCTTATTACATTTAAATCACATACTTACATGAAATATCATGCAGCCTTCGCCAGCATCATAACGTAGGATAGCGTAGAGTAAAGGAAAGCATTGTTTCAAATTTGGAATTTTACATACAAAAACAAGAGATTTTGTTTTGGTCTACTTTAGTCAAAAGCCCTATTTGCATTATTGCAAACAATTAGTGTCAATTGCACTAACTCATAAATAAAACTGCATTAAAAAGTACTTGTTTTACCATGTATTTGAACAAAAATCGCAGTATGTTTAGTGGAGCAGTATTAGGGTCAAAACAGAGCCCCACATACTGCATGTGAGTGTGTCACTGCACCTGTGGCCCCTGCTGGTTGGTCAGATGTGCTTGTGAGACTGTAAAAACCAGTGCAAACAGAAGATAGGATCATATCAGTAAAGTGGACACAGGCAAAGAGCTCTTAATAATTCATCTGAAAGTCTGTTTACATGTGCTATACTGTATACAAACCAAGAGTAAAAACTGTGCAGAGGAAAATAAACAGGGAAGACTTATTGAGAGAGGTGGAGAAAGGAGGAGATGGAGTGGAAAAGATGTCATTAGCTCGGAAAAGCTCGGCACACACCGACGGCAAACCAAACCTCTCCCCCTCCCTAATGGTCAAAGGGCTCATTTTGGCTCCACTGACTATAAACAGCACTCTAAACAAACCAAATAAACGCTAAAAACTAACTGCTCCCTCTTTACTCCCCTCTCCAGTCTTCCCTGCACTCCTCCATCTCCCTGTCATATGCGCTCAACTCCCGTTTAATGTCCTGCAAATGAAGCGGATTTATTAATGTGTAATTAAGTAATAATCATCACTACATAATGCATGAGAGACTCAAGGGGCTAAGAGCTGAGAGAGAGAGGAGAGAGATAGGATAGCGAGGCTGCCGAAGCAGACAGAGGAGTAGATTTTTGCTGCCTCGCCTCGCTAAAGACACACATTAAAAACGGATTAATCCGCTGAAATAATATTTTGATAAGAGAAGCCGCGCTCTCTCATTTCTTCCTCCTGCTCACCCCTCCTCTCCCCCCCACATCAGCTACTTTCATGGCCCATCATTGCACCATTAGTCTGTGTTCAATTAACAGACTGCAATTAGTCAAGTCCCCCCACTGTTAACAAGGCCTAATCACTGTAAAGGCGAGACTGGTCAAGTAAATCCATCAGAGGAACTTAGTCGCAGTGCCAAAACACGGCGGACCAGTAATATGAAGACTAATATGCCTATTTGGTATGGTTGCTTTGATATGACTTGGCTATGACCATGTTCTTTTATTAGGAGGGTGCATGTGAAAATGCTCATAGCTCATTAATAAAATGTTGTCATCACTGGATATGAACTCATATTGTTATAATGAGTGTAGTCTTTTTCATTTCAATGAATTAAAAATAGGTTACATGGTGAGTAAAATGACTACTATTATAAAATGTTGCCATTGTACATTTCTGAGAAACACAGATACAACGTTTGTGAACCAAAAATATGTTTCATATCTACATTTCTACATATGTGTATAGTATTTTAACTACTCATGGCACCTTTGGTGTTGTGAGGAAATCAAATGAGGCTTTAATATCAACTGTGTCTCTTAGAAACTACAGCATTATTAAACATCTTACGGTCAGGTTTTTAAGATGCCAGGTTATGGCTTAATACAAAAAAATGCCCACAAAGATGTGATTAAAAAATGACTCAAGATGTATTTATTCATTTTAACCCAAACTATGATTTTTTTTCAGTCACTGGTGGCAAAGTCTTGGGTTTTGTAAATCCACCATCAACCCCAACCACCTCCTGCCTATTGAGTAGAAGTAAATATGTAGTAGAGCAGTATAACACTATAACAAGGAAACACACAAAATGTTGAAATGCATAAGAAACTGAGATTATTCATATCGCTTTGGATTCATCACTAAATTCTTTAAAAATTAAACGTGAGGTAATTGGATGTAAGATAAGAGGGGAAAACACAAACATGAAACTATATACAGAAGATGACAATACGAGTTCGAGTCTTGCTCTCCAAAAAAAGAGAGCAAACAAAAATCTGCCAGTTATGTTGACACCATTGTAGCTTATTTGCAGCAAAGTGCTCAAACCAGATGTTAAACCGGGAACTTTTTTATCTCACAGGTTAAACAGATATCATTTTAAAACCAAATAAAAGCCCTGTCTATAAGCTTCAGGAATACTGCAAACTTATCACTTGTGAGCTAGGCCTTTTATTTCTAAACAAACACAATCCTTTCCGTGTGTCACTTAGTCATTTCAGATCTAAAGCATGAGATGGATGAGGTGGGACTTTGTGCTTCTTTGTTATTGTTTTAGCATGCCTGACTGGCTGGTAAGTCTATAAGCCTGCCAGCCAGCTAGTCAGAGTTGGGTGAGCAGGTGAAAGACAGAAGAACATGAAAACACAGATAATCCCCCGGCGATGCTCACCTCACTCTGGCCTCTATTGCTGCCTCCCTCTGCCCACTCACCTGCTGTGTGCCACTGCGCTGCCCCCAAACACCTCTCCTCTCTCTGCCCTTTACCCTTCACCCCCTCTCTCCCTCCTCCCATCTCTCCATCTTCCACCAATGCCAGGTCTTGCCAAGCTGTCAGTGGGGCAAGGTGTGTGGGGGAGATAGCACCAGCCATGTACACACACAGATGCATGAGTACACATACACAAAAAAAACACACGGTACTTATGCAAGCTAGACTACAAGGGCTGTGTTACCTTTTGCTGCACACACAATCGCATCCGCACACACACACACACACAGTGGTGGCCGTTCGCCTCAGCTTTGCTTCGCTCTGCTTCGCTTGGCTGCCTGACTAAAGCTAAGCTCTGGTTATCCCGGCTGCTGAGACCAGACTGCTTTAGAGACACACACAAACACGCACGGAAGAATGCATGCCCATGATGCATACAAACATGGGGTGAAGGATGTAGATCTTGAAAGCATAAGCGCATACGCGGAGACACACATATACACTGACAGGGCCGTGACAGAGCAGCAGTGGACAGATTCACTGATCCACAGCAGCTGATTTGTTCACTGACAAACTGCACCAAGCGCCAACAACACTACAGCAGGGGGCAATAACACACATCACATTCAACCTCGTCTTACAAACACTGCTTATTAGGAGTCATCAGAGCTGTTTTTGTACAGGACCAGTCTAAAGGAATTGATCAGTTAATCATCATCATAACTTTTACAGTACAGACATTACTACAGCAAACATTTAACAGCTTTACAAATGTGTTTGCTTTTCTCTGTATGATCATAACTGTTCATATTTTACTGTTCATAAATACTGCAAGACATACACTGTATATAAAAATATATATATGACATGTAAAAGGAAAAATGGCCAGCCAATGAATCAGTAACAACTGTCAAAGTCCTTCTCACAACAGTCCATTTACTTTTTGCCTTTAATTATTTTCAAGGCAAGGGCAGAAAATGCATTGCTTTTTTTTTTTTTTACACAGAAATTATAAGCCCACAATGCTCCCCCAAAAAAATGGAACATTTCATCAGTTTATAAGCCTAATGATTGTACGTTAAGCACAACAATTACCAACTGGTAATGACCTGGTCCAATTAGCTACGGTATCTACAAAACATGTTAACATTTATGGATGTACAGTACACATAAAATAACGTTTGTTTAGACTTTCAGATGCCAGATATTTATTGTAAGCAACACCGGTAGTAAATTGTACTCCAATGATCAGGAATCAGATTTTAACTCAAGACCTTGGTATGACGTGTCCCTTCTCAAGAATCGTTTAAAGATTATAAAAATGAAACTGGTAATCTGGTATATTCCCTTTCTGTGACTCTACTATTTCTAGTTTCTACTTAAAGATTCAATATTAATGCTCTTTTTAATATACAATGCCGTGAGGTACTGTGTATATTAAGTGAAAACCAGTACTCCTGAAGAGACTGTGAAATCTATAGGCTAGTATAGATACTACACTACCCTGACAGCCTGTGCCGTGAAATGAAGTAAAAAACTTTTCCAGCACATACTCTAAACTTTAAACGCACAAAACGCACATTTCCAGTAGTTTACGTGCGCAATAACAATGTGAATCAATAACAATCCCACTGCATGTCAGATATAACCTGCAGGAGTGGCTGAAACCGTCTTATGAAAATCACGCTACTAATCAAACCTCAGTATGAATCATCAGAAATCTGCTTGTTTCAAAGTTGTTAGTCATGGAAAGGGAAAGCATATATGTGGAAGGAAATGGGGGAGGGGGTGGTGGCCACATGGTCAGCCCGTCCCGTTGCCCATCTGGGTCCCATAAAGGAAACATGGAGGCCAAAGCCACCACATGCCCTTGTGCATTGATGCCCACTCACCCATGCACTGCAATGAATATTATATTAAAACAATAGTGGGGCTTCTTGTGGCAAAAATAATAATGCTTTTTATATTAAGGATTTTCAAAAGATCTGGACTTTTCTTAAACATGAGAATCATTGAGTAAATTCCACAGTCAGTCTGTACGTGCGTCCATCCTTACAATGAATCTTTTTACAATAGAAGATGAGGCCTGGAAATCTTCTATTCAATTATTCTGTAAAAAAAAATGTACTGTAATTTTCTACAAGCCTATTCTCTGATGAAATGCCATCTTGCACTGTGCCTAAAGTGTGAAGGATTAGAAAATGTGAAGATAAAAGTCAGATTTTAAAATAACATTTCATTATCATAGCTGTAAAAACAAATAGAACTGACTATAAAGACATATAATGTGAAGGCTGGCTGGCTTGATTTGGGGTCAAAAAGTCATGTTTTTACTACAACAAAGCAGCACTAGTCAGTTTAGGACGAGTGCAATAAATCACAACGTGGGAATAATCTAGATTACAGTACGTGGACGCATTAACCAAGCGAATTACAACAAGTTGATCCAGAAGCACAACCCACGCTGACAGAAAAACGACACACCAGTGTATCATCTTTCATATCCTGACAGTGTGGCAGCTAATTGAAAACAATTAGCCCAGTGGACCAGCAGACGGCTAAAGCAAACAGTAGTCCTTCAAAAGCACATCCCTGATAAATGGACAATATTGTGACAATTTGAAACAATGGTTGTGCAGCTAAAACTGAACTTGAATATCCGTAAAAGTGTCGCGGCCAATTACAATTAGTGATAAAATATGAGCCAGGCTGATTGTAAATAACATTAAGTGTTGATAGTTTAGAGACACATGCAGACTACGTTTGTGGTCAAATTGACTGCTTCCAGCCCTCTCGGGGAAAATTAAACTAAATTAACAGGACACTAGAGGTGTTGAGAAAATCTTTGTCATGGCTTTGGTCGTGTTGGCTTCGCTACTTCTTGGAGAACTGTCCTTTAACATGAGGTACAAAATAAACAGTTTCTTACCTTTAACAGAGCGCGGTTTGGCCTGTTTTCGTCTAGACATCTCTGGACTCAAACTAGTTTATTTTTTTTTTCTCTCTAATTGTTTTGTTCCGTTCCGTGTTTTCAGCTAACCATACAGGACACAGTCGGGTTATCTTTCCTCCTCCTCCTCCACTTCGCTGCTGCTTCTTCGCCTGTTGCAATGCGGCAGCTTGAGTCTCTGAGTGGGAAACGGCCGTTAGTCCAACGATAAGCCAAACACACCGGGAGTGAAGCGACGCTCTGGTCCTCTGATGCTTTTTCTTCCTCGGCGGTCGCTCGGGCTCACGCAACCTGTAGAATAAACGGAAACAACTTCCCGTTTATATCCCCCTCTCCGTCGTCACCCCGACGCCGACAGCCTCGCTTTTTTTTTTTTTGTTTTCTTCTGTTTTCCCCGCACGCGTTCTGCTTTCTCCGGTGTAGCACGACCGCTCGTGCAGCTCCGACTTCTTCTAGTACTAGCGGACCGGGGCGCGAGCTGCCAGCCACGCGCGCAGCAAACACCTGAGCAGGTCCCGCGCGGTATTGAGGAAAAGTGACAGCCGCACTGTCGGAGTCCGGGGTGGCGGTGCCACGGCGGTACGTGACGGTCCAGGTGATGAGAGGTGGCGGAGATGTGGGAGAAATTTGCTTTCAGAATTAAATGTGGCTTCTTCCCCCGCGTTCCTCGCGTCTTCGTCGGGGCTTTTTTTAGTGTATCGAAACTATTTCAGTCTGTTTTGTTTTTTTCTTTTCCCTCCAGGAAAGCGACACCGACCCGAACCAACCAGCCTCCCGTGTTCCGTCCCGCTATTCTACACTAGGCAATAGTGGTGGTGGTCTGGTGGCATGGACATTGCGCTCTTCCCCTGCATCTCCACCCCGAGGGGAATACTGCTTTTACTACCCACGCTTTCTTTTTGTTAATATTTCCCAATGCCCTACCGGCGGTATTAATAGCAGGCTAATATTTTTACCAGTCTAACCCTTCGCTAGCCTCTGTCTCCCTGCTTTTTCTTTGTCCTGACTCTGGCTACCAGTCTCCCTCCTCCTCCTCTGCCTGCCTCTGCTGGCGGGGCTGCGGCGCAGACACACATAATAAAGCCAAGGCAGGCAGTGCTTGGCTGGAAATGTAGCCGCGTCCCAGCAGGGGGATGTGAGAGAAGGGTCCCGGCGGGGGAGCGCTCTGATCCCGCAGGGAGCAGCTCGGCACAGCCCGGGTTGGCTGAGGCAGAGAGGCAGGAGAGAGGCAGGCTGGGCTGACAGAGAGAGAGAGGGGAGGCAGGGGCAGAGTTAGGCAACAGCGCCTGGCTGTGGTTGACTGGCACAACTACAACGGGGACCCTGAGAATACAGAGGGAGGACACAGGAAAAATATGGAGTTGGATTAAGGTTTGGATGTGGAAAAGGGTTTAAAAGTTACAAGAAAAAAGTGAGTTTGACAAACATGCGTTATGAACTATTAGAGATCAATTGATTAACCTGTGTCATCTGGTTGCTGTTGTGTCTAGTTCTGAACACAGACATTATAGGGTTGTGGAGGATGGTGCAAACAGTCAACAGTGTCACAACACACATTCGAATATCTCAGTTGCCAATATATGGCCAAAGCTGTGTGTTTCTGCATGTAACATTTCCTGTTGAGAAAGTAGAGTTTCATCCATGAGCATAATACATTCACGTACATGATACCATGTTGTTGGACAGAGGAGAAAAAGTCATATTTGGTAGAACTAATGTTGCTACCAATTAACAGCAGGATTGGTGTTATTTTAGATAATCATTCTGCACCTGTAAGTGATGGAGACACCTTTTTAACAACTTTAACAACAACTTGTAAATTTACATAGCCCATGTGCATTCCTTGGTTGGAAACACGTGGAAGTAACTGAGTTCATTGAAAGTCACAGTTAACTGAACTGATTTTAGGGTTCTGTATGATTGAGAAAGTCGTGGAACACATCGTCTATAGGAGATCAATTTTGACATCAGTGCATTGAAACATTCTTTTGTTGTTTCTAGAGTAGAGTTGGGGGGGGGGGGTGGCCCTCTCAGTCATTAAAGTTGCCCGTCTATTCCGTCTATTATCTAGCACATGG
>JAPQRN010000022.1:3185539-3205974 GCA_037367275.1 Coranthus polyacanthus
TCGTTAGCCTGTCTGTGTTACAGTGTGTGTGTGTGTGTGTGTGTGTGTGTGTGTGTGTGTGTGTGTGTGTGTGTGTGGATGATTCGGTTGTTTCTTAGTGCCGAGGGCCACTCAGTCGTGGTAGAGGGCCACCTGAGCAGAGGAAAAGGAGTAGAGAGGAGAGAAAAAACACAAAACCATATTACATAAGATCCTTACATTAGACTCGATGTTTATACAATATTCTGTCGATTTTTTTTTTTTCCAAGTATTCTACTGATTGTCTGACAGTTTTAGGCTCTTTATTTCTGGAGTAGAGACGTTGGGAAAGTGGATTAACTCAACACCTTTAGTGCTGAGACTCTAAAGAATCACTATAAAAAGACTTAAAAACACCTGCTAGCCTACAACATTAATGCTAACAACTCATGATGCAACGCTATCTGTAAAAACACATCGATTTCACTTATGTTAAAAACTAATGTTAATGTTACCTTGTGTTAGGTTCACTTTGTGGACCAGATGCATAGACCGGATGTTCTATGATTACATGAATCATCAAAGTCGTGCTTTTGCGGTAAGCTAGTTCGGTTTTACAATAGACACACCGTATTGAGTTTTCAAGTATGTTTAGCTTGAAATCGCCAAACTTTGGACAACTTCTGTAGTTTTCTCTGGCCTGCGTCTTCTTTTCGCCCCTTGGTGTTTTCTTCATCTTTCTACATTTTGTGAACCGCGCTGCGCCATCAAATCACTTCTTCACGTCAACTGTCCACAGCGTGAGCGTGTTGTGCAGCAACAGTAATGATTGTTGTGAAATAGTCACAGAAGTCACGGATTCAGGCTACAGGATGGCTGTTTAAGACGCAGAGTGTGAGTGAACACATTGTCCATGTTTAACATAGACACAATGGCTGCACAACGTTCAGGATGAATCCTGCTAGCATGCTTTACTGATGGACAACAACGGGTGCACTGACAAAACAGTCCAGGTGGAGCTCGTACTCTACAGTTTTCGTTCTGGGAGCACGAGTATGTGAACATAAATAGACTCCTGACAGTAAATGTTTGGTTCACACAGTGTACTGAACACAAATTACACATCACGTACCAAATACATGTACCATGACAGCCCTAATACAGTACACTGTATGAATGGACCAAAAAAAAAAAAAATTCACTTCAAGTCAAAGGTGAAGTATAAAGGGTCTTAAGTGACCTACCTGGGAGAGATAAAAGTGGAGGTCGAGAACTTTTCAGAGAGGGTGGAGTTCCTCTTGGCCCATGGGGGCCCCTGGGGCCCGGGTGGAATGGAGGAGGGTGGAGCAAGGGCCCACGAGAAGAAGACGAGCCTCGCAGAGCTGGGGCTATTAGTGATGGACCGGGAGGGTGATGCATGGACAGCAGCGGAGGGGGTTTGGTTTTTGGATGAGAGCCTAAAACAAAGAAAAAACAAAACAAAAAACTCAAAACATGTGAATGAAGCACATCATTATTGAAGGTTTCTGCAGGTCTACAACATTTCTTTGCCGTATCTTTCTCCAACTATGAGGTTTGTTCTCTCTTGTTTGGTGAATTCCATGACAGACAAAATTCAGGGATGCAAACTCATCAGGGGTGAAAATGGTGTCAAAGACATGGGACATGAAGGTAAGTTTTAAAAAGTCAGCTTTAAATGTGGATTTATAGTCAATTTTTACATCAGGATAGAGGAAAAACCCGACCTAGAATTACTTTATTTTTCTGCTCCAAAATTATTTTTTTGTCATTTATTTCACTCAAGTGTTTGACTTTGAAACCCACCTTTCTGATTGTCTGTAGACTGAATTTTGTATTCTGTATGTAGTCTACGTTACATATAAACACTTATTTTGAGCCTTATGTTCTACTTCTACTTTTGCCAAAAGGGGAGGAGTTTGCATCCCCAAAAATTATATTCCATGACTTTTCCAAAACATTTGATGATTTTACTTAATTCAATTACTTTTCCAGGTTTTTCATGACCGTGGGAACCCTGAAAAACCTGATGCAAAAATATGTAAATGCATTTTTATGTCATATAGAAGAGATTTCAAGAAATATATTACTATACAGCAGTCCAATACTACGCCACCAACAACTCCAGATGCCTTTCAAATGCTGTAAACAAACTGAACAATGCAGTGCATTCACTGCAAGGCCAATTTATTAGTTTCTTTATTTACACATTCAGCAGCTATGAAACAACATTATAATACATTCTGAGTCATGCTTCAGGCCACCAGATGAATGCAAGCCCCATATTTAATCTCTTTTTGCTTCACTTTTGGATCTCTACTAGAATAGAGTGCCTTTATTGTCACTGTATGAGCAGTACAACAAAATAAAAAGTGCTGCACCTGAACAATGCAAATCTTTAAAAACAGACAAATCACACAAAACATAAATATAAAACCAATATATTCCAATAAATAATAATTGAGCTATAGCTCCTGAGAAACATATGGTCCTGGGCAGGTGTTGTACAGCAGCTTTTCGCAGGAGTTTTTTGCTTATATCCTTCAGTTTGACAGAAAAGAAACAGATCCTTAAAAGAGGCAAGTTTGCAAACTAACCTGGTGAAGGCAAAAAAGGAGGTGGAGGTGGAGAGAGGTCTGCCATGGATCCTCCTGCTCCAGATAAAGCCTGCAGCTGAGGGGGCCCTGGTGGAGTAGGAAGTAAAGGAGGTGGTTTTCCCAGTCCAGGCGGTAACATATTCCCCCTATCCCCTTCAGTGTTGGAGGCTGAAGAGGGCAAAAGCCACGAGAAGCAAAGTAATAAAAGAACGGAAGGTTACAACCCAAACAAAAAATAAATAACACAGATTAAGATGAGAATTAAGGAGGTATTTAGGAATATTGTACTGCTGCGTTTCTTTGGCGTGTTGTTGTGTGAGGCTGTCCGTCCGTCTTTTAAATTTCTGTCCCACCTCTTATGTGTTCCTGCCGTGAACGGACGTACTCCGAGATGGTTTCCAGCTCCTCGGGGTAGAGGTGCACCCCCTCGGACAACAGCGTTAGGAGCTGACGGGTTTCAGACGGAACGGAGTGGCGCACGATCTTTTCTCTGTCCAGAAAATCATCTAGCAGCTGCGACGCTTGTGCCGCGATGTCTGCGGGGTCCCTCGGCGGGCGCTCCTTGACAAGTCCACGGCTGTATTCTGCTGCGACGAAGTCCATGGCCTGGTCTTTGGGCATGTTGCGATGGACTGGGAGGAAATGGGAAGGTTAACGGTTGAGAGTCAGGGGACAAACTAGAACAAAAAAAGTGAAATAAGACAAGCCAAACATGGCAAAAAGGTTCTGTTTTTTTATTCAATATTGGGATACGCAAATTCAGCCGAAGTGATAAAGTGAGATCTTTGGATGCAAGTTCTGTTTTTTGAGGGTGGTGAGGGGCAAACTACTTCTCTAAAGATGAGCATTTTTAAGCAACTTTGTGGCATTATGTTTCTGGACAAAAATGGAGAATCTTTGGTATGTTTTTGATTTGCTTAATGTGTGCTTGTGCTTTTGCATCTCATGTAAGTCATTTGGATTATTAACCGTTTTGTACAGAATGACTTGGTTTTCATACTTGCCTTAAGCACAAACATTACACATATCTGTATTTTACTGATATGTTTTTTATTGTTTTAGACAACGGAAGACAGTGTTTATGGCATTAGTTTTTGTTCCAGTGTAGCATCATGGACGAATGGTATATCTATTTGCACAGATGTGATTTTATATAAAGCAGATCATATTGAATATATTACGTAGATGTCTCTGCATATTCTATGGTTGTATTAAAATCAGTTTTTATGACGCTCTTAAAGGTGGAATAAGCGATTCTAATCCACTGACAGTATATAAAGATGGACATAAGAACAGCACCACAAAAGTGAAGCCAAACCGTCTCCATCTCCCCCTGGTGGCTGGCTGCAGTATAGGTCATAAAATCCCTTCATGTTAGTCAATGGGACTTCAGTCAAACTAAAACTCCTTTATTACTGCTTTCACATTCTAACTTCAGTTGTCCTGCGGTCATCATCTGTGTGTGCTGCTGCATCTCTCTTTATAGACGGCCATTTTTAAACTTTTTTGTCTTTGATTCGTTTTTCTTTTATTTAGCCTTGTATAACTTCTTGTGATTGGGCTGAAAGTCCAAACCATCCAAAAAAGTGTCTTCGCCCTGTAAAAGAACCGAACCAAGACCACCTCATTTGGTTCGGACTGTGGTCCGCCATAGGTGTCATGTCTGTAAATTTGGCTCAGATCAAACTGAAAAGTCTTTAAATGTGAAATTTTTCCCAAAGATGATTTTGGCCTTTTCAGGTAGATTTGGTCAGGCTGATTTGTGTTCAAATTATATTTTTTTCTGATCAGTTTGTTTTAAACAAATTATTTCAGGATTTAAAAATGGGCGATTGACAGCTGTAAAGACCAATTGCTATCAATAACCCATCAAACACATGGGAGGAAAAGAATCAGACTCTAAACTAAAGCAATGTGGCAGCTTCCACAACCACAACATTTTGTCTTCACTTTTACATAACATAAACGAGGCATTGGTGTGCAATGAGTCCGTCAAGAATGGCTTTCTCCACCTTTAAATTAAACAGCTTGCTTGTACGTCAGTGATTTGCAGTTCTACATGGTTAAATGATTCTTGTTTATACAGAAGTAATGAAGAAACAGTTCTACATTGTGTTTGTTAATTTTTACATTGGTTTTATTTAGACTGAGTTGTAGATTTCACTTCATGTGTAAATTGCACAAATGTTTTCAAATGTTTCAGCTTGACATTTTGGGAATTGTGCTCATCTGTTGTCTTGCAACAAAACAAACAAAACAATTTGTTGTTTTAAACAGTAAATTTGTAGGGATGCACCAATATATCGGCTGAACATCGCGATCGGCAGATATTTGCTGATATCCGTATCGTATATGAAATGTCATTTCACCAATGGCAGTGGACAATATTTATCTGTTGTGTTATATAACAGGTTTTTTCATAAATGTGTATGACTGAATTTATGCTCAATCAAAGATTATGTAATTAACTTTGAAACTGTTAATTATATATATATATATATATATGTGTAATGAAGATTTCCCGGACACAAGTGAAGGGAAAAATTAACAAAAAATAAATAAATAAGTAAACAGAAAATAACCCTCAGTATCGGCATCAGCTATCAGCAAAATTGTCATTCAGTATCGGCCCAGAATTTTGCAATCCCTATAAATTTGCCATGAGAGTGCCATTAATGTAAACACTGAATGAACATTATGTAGGTTTGATGGACTTCATTAAGTTTAGAAAGTATATATATATATATATATATATATGTAATGTTTTGTAAAGTCAGACTCTACCAGTGACAGCCAGTGAAAGATCGACCAAGAGTTTGTGTACATTTTTAAGGAATTTTTTATGTTTCAGTGGAAAAGACTATATTACAACTGCTGAGTGTTGCATTACAGTTGCACATGTTGGTGTTTTAAGAGGTTTATTTGTTTTTATTTGATTTTACACAAAAACTGCTTCCTATTTTGGGGTCAAAGATGTCAGTATAAAGCGTACACTCCACTGGACTGTAAAGGGATGGGCGGGTTTTTCAACGGAGGTGGTGTGGCTGGTTTGAAGGAATGAGGGGACTTACTTTTGAGGGATTCTGAGAATATGATAACAGTGCAGGAGGACAGAGCTATGTTTGTCTGCTCCACCAGAATACATAAGGGGGAGCCGTCGGATCGGACATCCTGTAGGGCACGGGTCAGGCCCGACTCCGCCTGAAGGTAGAGCATTTCCACTGATAGGCCACGCTCCTGCAAGCACTGGCCTAGCGATTTGGGGTAATCCCTTTGAGAGGAAGAGAAACACTTTGTTAACTTGACATTTCTATATTAAGCGACCCAACATCTGAGAAGAACAGAGGGAGATTTCTGTATTTATAGTGTGCTTTACCAACAAAAATGTAATTTTTCTTTTGTGTGGTGGATGCTGTGAGTGCAGTCCTTAATTTGACAAGTGTAGCATTACATCATGCCTTGGGTGGAAATAAATGTTTTTTTGATCTCTCCTAGATGTTAATGTAATGTTGTAGGATGTGTTACGGTCCTTTATTAACAAAAAAAGTGGGTTTTTCATTTGAGGAGGCTTCATTTTAGGTTTAAGTTGAATATGTAAGGACATTTACAGCCGCCAGCAGTGATTATAAAGAGCTGCTGCGGCATCGCAGCAAATGTGAAATTGTGATCGTAAACGTAGTCAATGTTATGTTTACATGAGTAAAGAAAACTAAAAGAACAGAAATGTAATCCAACACTTCACTGATATGCAGTTAATTAAAGAATCTCACCAAAGAATTACCATGGTTTACATGTGTTTTTTCTTACTTTAAATAACCTCTAATAAACTCTGTGTCACGCTTGTTCATAAATGCAGACACAGCCTTTGCATAATCTCATTTTTCATGTTGCATTGTGTAGCGAGTGTAAAGGTTTATCCACTACTGTAGAATATGCTGTGTATCGTGGATCATCGTCACCACCACAAACATTTGTGTCGAGTTTGTTCAGGTCATTTTCCTGGTGTTCTCTCATTTAGCAGCTCAGAGCAGCAGTCACTGCTCAGCTGTATACCAAAAGGTGGAAAACTGGAAACACAGGCAACAGTTTTTCTTGTTAGTGAAAAAGAAACCTTTGTATGTGTTTGACATATCATTAGCAATAGCGACCATTTTTATGTTCATATTTGTGAGAATGTGTGATTCAGAATAGAACCATAAATAGAAATGTTATTTAATGGCCAGAGACTATTTAGGAACATTAAAGCTTTAGTCAAAAGGTGTGTGTGTGTGTGTATGTGTGTGATGCAGTCAGTGACAAAGACATTTGTTGAACCACTTAAGAACCACATCCAATGCCTATAAGCAGAAATAATTATAAGCTCTAATGAAATTTATTACATTATTTGTTTCAATATGTGAGAACTGTTGATATATTTTCATTTATGGGAGGACAATGCAAAGACATTGTGCTGACAGCACAAAAGTACGGGGAGCAAATCAAGGGGTGTGAAGTTAAAAAAAATAATAAACCGAGTAGTCAAGGGGACAGGTCCATTCGTGATCACAAATTCAACATGTGACCGACACAAACATTCAACACAACAATACACACTGCTTATCTACATAGCTAAGTCTTTGAAATAACAACTCAAGCCTTGTCTCTGTTAGTTTCTTTTTATGACTGACAGAGCTTTGAATACTAAAGAGTAGGACTGGGCGATCTGGCCAAAAGATCATATATAATTTGATCTTGATGTAGGCGAGGTGCAAACAAATTACAACAATTGTTCTCTGGTTTCTGGAGGCTTAAGCTGTGTGTGATTTTTAGCATAATTTTGGACCCATATTATTGTAATATTTTGACAGGTAGATTTCTTTTGGGTACAAACCTGAAAGAAATCTGTTCATTTATGAAGTAGAGACTTCATTCTCCTAACTGTGCATACATCTGTGACAGAGAGCAGAGAACAGAGTTTAAACTCTAACATTGTGTTTTTCCACCATCTGCGGAAACCAGACTTACTGCATGTCGGAGTCAGAAGACAAACCAGCAGTTACTGCAAATCTTCACTGTCTGAAGTCGTCATTACTTCAGTCATTACTTCTTCAGCAGCAGTGAATCAACATGTTACACAAACTCTGCAAGTTAAAGTAGACTAACCAAAGACTTTTAGTGTTGAGGCTAAAGAATCACTATAAATGGACTTAAATAAACTTGCACAAACATGAAACATTAATGCTAAAGAACATGCAAGACTCTATAAAATACCGTAATTACGCTGGTACTTGGGCTATTTAAAATGAATGTTAGCTGAGTAGGGAAGTTTGGACAGCGCTGTTATTTATTTAATGACACGATCTGTACGATTCTTCTGAAAAGCAGATCAGATGAAAAATTAAGATTGGTCGTGATCTAAGCCCTGCTAAAGTGCAATCTGTAAACTGTAGGACACTGACATTTTTGGTTGTCACAGCAAATTATGGCCAAAATAAATTAAGAATTACAAACATGGACAAATAACATAAGATGTTTAGAACTTCATTAACATCATTAGGATGGCAAAACTTGGAAAAATGGGGCTGAGTGAGGTTAAATGACAAAAGAAATACAGTACGTCACAAACACAATGACGAAATCAGCAAGACAAAAGTCAATTTATCAAAGAGAAACGAATTAACTGTGAAGAGTTAAAGAGGAGTTTAAAACCACAAATAACCGTCTTGACGTTGTTTTCATCTTTTTGACGTGTCTTGTTACATCTTTTATGTCATTTCGTTTTGTATTTTATGTCGCTTTTCTCGTATAGGAACAGTTTAAAACCACAAATTACTATCTGGCTTCTTCAACTTTCACTCAGCATCAAAAATAAGCCTTTACAGTGGAAAGAAATAATGATTTGACATTTATCGTGATAATTTTGAATAGTTTTTGGCCATATCGCCCATAGGTTACGTCAAATACAGCAATGGACATAACTGCTACTGCTGTCTGTTTTTGTTGTTGTGTCTTGCCTCATCATTGTATCCGATGGAAACCAAGTGTTGCCTTATTCTAGATTTACACTTGTAATAGTAAAAATAATGCAATGAACCATCCCAATTTAAGACGGTAGGCTCTGGCATTCAGACATGCTTGCAGTCTCAACAGAATCTTTACTTAAATAAATGCGTGGCCACAAATATGAGAACCAAATGCACTTGATTGACCCCCACAAATGGGAAAATTAAACTGACAAGTTCAAGTCCTTTCTCACTGACCAGAGGCTACACATAACCACTCAAGCGCTCCCAGATACTGTATCCACATCACCAGTTTCTCTTATACTACTCACAGGCTCTTGTTGGTGACAGAGAGGACCACGCAGTCCGCCGGCTTCCTCTCCTCCTGCACCTGTTTGTAGAACTTCTGATATAGGGTTTTGCGTCTGTCTGCTGGAGTTCCCTCCGACTTGGTTGAGGGTTTAACTACGGCTGCAGAGTCAGGAGAGAATCAGGTTTCTGTGCCACAATGTCATGTTTTCCCAGCTCTTGATATGCATGCTGCCCTCCTCACTCGTGCAGATGGAAGCATGTGTTTAGTTTTTTTACATTTTTTGTGACATTTAACAAGGAATTAAATCATTTTTTGATGAGTACAAAACATTTTCATTACTCTCACCATTTTGTTGATGCTTGTAGCCCTCGAACTTCACACTTCCACTGTAGTTTTGCATTTGCTCTAGTTCTTCATAACTGAAAAAATAAAATAAAACAGTGAAACATGGCATCATTTAATGGAAGATTTTATTTAAGGAGGCCTTCTTCCTGTCCTTTGGAGAGAGCAGACGTGTCTTTCTGAGCTCCTCTACCTTTCCTCCCCCTCTACTGCTTGCCTTTGCTGTGTATTGTCTGGATTTTTGCCACTTTTGACTTTTTGGATCCCCTGCTTGTTGAGCCTGCAAACAGCAATATGGAATTGAGCGACTGGTCACTCAGCGCAATTGACTAGATTTTTTCACCCAGGAATAGGGGCTCTATCTATCTGTCTATCTCTCTATTGTTCACTGGGTCATAATACAGTCGTGGCCAAAGGTTTTGGCAGTGACACAAATTTTGTTTGTGCTGCAGTTTTTGTTTTGTTTTTTTCTCCACATGTTTGTGTGGTATATTGAAGAACAATATATGCATTTTGCAAGTTTCAAAGACTTTTATTGGCTAACACATCATATTTATGCAAAGACTCAATGTGTCACTGCCAAAACTTTTGGCCGCAATTGCACATCATGACCTGGTATGACTGAAGTTGATATAAACTATGAAAAACACCATTTAACTAAAGTAAGACTCCATATTCAAACAGCAGACAGTTTCCTTCCACTTCCCACACCAAAGCACACTTCAAATGCTGTAGTATCTGTTGCACTCTGAGTTGTTTTTTTAAATATCATCACAATGGGGTCATTCCACTAAACCACTCGTCTGTCAATTCCTGAAATTTCTGTATTATTGAGATGTCTTTCTTCCCATCCAAACTGGTACAACAAGCCCTACTATACTACTGATACTACCCTAACTTCCAGTGGTTGCTGACAGATAGGTAATAGTACAGTGTAAAAAACACAGTGTTTATTTGAATTTGATCACCATGTTGACACAGCAGGTATGCTGATGCAACAGGTGGCCAGCTGCAACAAACAAGCAGAACTCTGCAATTTGCCATCGCTTTACTGTGGGAAGCAGTACCTCGGGAAGGTGGGAGCTTATGTTTCACTTAAAAAACACATGAATAAATCAAGAAATAAAATGCAATCCTACTTGCAAGTCATTATTAACTGGAAAACTTTTTTTTTGTTTTGACAAGTGCTTACACAGTTAATTGACTTCATGTGCATACACACAGGCAGTTTAAATACTTTCATTGTTAGTAAAGCCTCTGGAAACCTAAAAACAAAACGGGCTAGTAACTGTGTAATTTGGGGTCTCACATCCATAATAGTAAACATAGTTAAGTTCATTTACAATCCAAATTTACAATATTGTTTACGTTTTAATAAACCTTCTGATATTGGGTTTGAACTGGGCGTGGTTAGGCTGGAGATTTATTACATAATTAATTCCACGAACCAATCATATAAAGATCCCAGTCCATTGTCCCGCCAGCATCAGCTACTGTTTGCTACTGGCCAACTATCCATCTGCTGATATAATGTAATATTAGCTATTGGCTTGTTATTAGACTGTATTCAAGGTTACCTGACTAGCTAACACATCTAACCCCAGAGATGGTGTAATGTTACTGATTTTGGAGATGTCAATCAAAATGTGATCTGCCACGCCTGCACAGTCTTGAGAAATTGTCTCAACAGCAGAATGAGCTGTTTTTGATGTTTTTTGACAAGGATTTCTAATGTTTTAGTTATGAATGTTCAGATTTGTGTGGAGGCTTAATAAGACACTCAACTTTAATATCACACGTGCCTTTTTACTATTTCAAGCTAAATTTGCAGTGGCTTTAAAGGAAAAATAACCTACTATGACACTAACCTACTATGATATTTGTAACTTTAGTTCACCTTACTGCATACAAATAAGTGATATAACAGAGAAAAGACCTCTCAATAGTAAAGGCATCAACTCAAACCTGAGTGGAGATGCAACATCAAACTGCCAAACTGCTACTGGATTATACAATGCGAAATCTTCATTAACTAATACATAAACGCTGCAGATTAATGATATGTCACAGTGTCTTTAAGTGTGAGTTAAGGCTGGTTACCTATCCAGTGCATCCTTGTGATCGTCAGTCCTCTCCTCTCTAGTTGGGTAAGGTGCTGCTCTCCGAAAGGCACGCCGTTGTTGGGTACTGTACAAAAAAGGTAATAACACACCTCATGAAATATAACTATAACGGCGAGGGGAAGTCAGTTAACTGTTTTATTTTATGATTTTCTTGTTACCTACCTACTGTACCATGTTAGCTACTAATGCTAAACCTGCTACAAGAAACCGACGCGAAACCAAAGACTTACCTTCCATTTGGGTTAGCTGTTGACCGCCGGGCAGCTGCAGGAGATTTCGTCCAGGACGACATTTTATCTGCGCTGCAACGTCACCAAAATAAACATATATTCGCTCATTCACAGAGAAAGAAACAAAAATCCAGCTGGTTTCCAACTAATGTCTCGCACTGTCTCACACTCGCAGCAACCTGTGAGAAGGAGGAGGAGAGGCGGCGGAGGACGAGTTCTTCTTCTTCTTCTTCTGGTAGTTGACCAGCCAGAGTACATGCGCATTAGCGCCATCTACTGGACCGTAATGTGAGCAGGCGCTGAACAGCATGAAGGCCTACATTTTAGGACTAAAGAACTTTCAAGAAATATGTTTTATTGTTCTAAACATTCCCAGTGTGTATGTTTAGTTAATTTTGGTTAATTAGAATATGGCCATACGTCTGTAATTTATTTGCCCGTGTTTGTTTATTTTACGGTTTGAATTGATCCATAACTTCCAGTTCTGTCTATAACCTCAGTACACTGTACTAGCTATGTGATTCAGGAAGATGGTGTTCCTCACGCAAACTTAAGGGGAGAATTCACGTCATGCATTTTTATCTGTTAACCAGCAGCCTGTTGTATTGCTTAAATATGTTTTTGTGAACCCCTCTTTGTCTTCTCGGAGGGATAACACAGGATATTTCGCAACATTTAAATGCAACATTCAAGATTTCAGCAGCCTCTGCATGTTTTTTTTTAAATTTTTCATGTATTTTTTTCAGGTTTTCCTAACTATTTAAAATACACTGATATGTAGCATTTGGCCCTGTTTGATCGCAAAAATCCTTCACAATGCAGGTCAAACTGCTGAGGACGCCCAACAATAGCAACCATTTTAAATTAACTCCTACTGTTCCTATTTATTTATAAAATAACTGTGGGGGCTTTCTCCACACAGTGCTACTGTTTGTCTGAAAGTGGCTTTGGGAACTACAGAATAATTCATGTCCTATCATGAAACATTTGCAGGCTTAGGCTACATATGTTCTAAAATGAATTAAACTTGAAGCTAAATACTAAACATTGTCACTTGTGCTTTGTGAAATACCTCCAATGTAAATGTAAAATTGTCTTCTATTCAAGGTATGCAGGCTATAACATTTCATGTATGAAATGAATACTCTTCCATTACATGTAGCCTAAAAATAAGTCGTGATTTATGTAAATGCACACAATATCTTTATTATTTTAGTGCTTTCCCCCAGTTAAGACAAGTACTTCGTTAAAAAAGAGGCTGAAATCAAACTGAATGTATTCCTGTTTCATTCATTTAGGCAAAAAGCCCAACCTCAAAATTACTGTGATTTCGTTTCTTTGTTAATCCGGGTTCTCTCCGTGTGAGGAAAAAGAAAGAGGCGTTTTACGTCAATGTGAAGAAACGGCAAAAACCTTCATCGTGTGGGCTACATTGGATGAAATATGCAAGGCTAATGTGTGGAAATAGAAGATAACGTCCTGCATGGGCCAGGTGTCTACTGTTGAGCACCTTGCGCGTGTATCACGCGGATAAACTCACGCACTCGTCTCGAACTGTGAGCGCGCCGCGGTGGTGACAGTCGCCATTTTATTTTGAAAATCAAACTGAGCTGGAGGCACAGCGACCCTTCCATTTCGTCAAGTTTGTTGTGAGAAACAAGAAGAGATGAACATCTGAATTACTTCATTGGAAGCACGGTGAGATTTAAAATATGTCTGGTAAAGAATTATTGACAGGTTTGTAGAAAACACTGTCACACAAGTAGCGATATCAATACGGAGGATGGCCGTTAGCCACCGGAGCGGGGTCGGTCTAATTGCTGAAAAGCAGCTGTCATTTTGGTCCCACTAGGAAAGTAACAAATGGTTAACTTAGCTTCATTTCGCGTGTAGCTTAAGGAATTCTTTGTTGCGGTATAAATCCTGTTGTTTCGGGGTGCGATATTGACAGTGGATTTGAGTAACATTCACCCATCGTTTAATGGTAGCTAGTTAGCATTGCCACAGTCATGTAAGCGGTTCCATAGATTAGTCGGAGTTCCTCGAAATAAGCTAGCTAAGGCTAACAAGGTTAATGCTAACGTTACCAAGCGCAATCGCGCAAAACACATCCGCAGTAGTCGCGGCCTTCTAACTCACGGCGCTATTGCACGAGCAAGGCATGTGTAACGGTTCAAAAACCTCAGTATTATCTTAGCTAGCAAAAAAATGACTGATAAAACTAAAAAGCAACGCAATGCTTATGATTTTGCCGACCCATACACATCAGTTGGAAACTGGCTCATGTTGCTAAGTTAATGTTAGCTTTATGTTAATGCTACTTCAATAGCGTTAGCTCCCAGCCCTATGGAGAGTTGGCTTCATCTTTACCGGGTTTAATGTTACGTGAAATGATGACTACGATCAGTTAAGCAGGGGTATGAATGACGAAAAGAGTGTGAAAGTAAAACTTAACAGCCAACCGAGTGTTGATGAGTTAACGGTGAATGGAAAGTATCAGCCAGGCAAACATGTCGGTTAATGTTAACTTCTCCTTGGCAAGTGTTCACTCGCTGTAACGTTAGCTTGGGTAATTAATAGCGTTATGTTGCCGAACTTACTATATTTTGTCCTCGAAGTGGACGTCTGTTTCAAATCCGTTTACTGACTTAGTTTGAAAACTATCTGGCAAAAATAATGACTCGGTTGAAAGCTCAGCAACATGTACACTGTGACTGTTAACATTACCTAGATTGGCGTTCTCTTTGTTTGAGTTCGTGATAAATTACACTACTCATTATAAATCTACGAGTTGTGGAAATACTGCTCCTATACCTATATGGAAGAAAAAACTAGTAATACGTACTTTTGTTTTAGTTGATGAATCTTATAATAAAGACATAAAGCTATGGTACACGGAGGAGTTAGCTCATTAGCTAGCTTCACTAGCTGTGAAGCTGATTGCCAGATATCAGGGTACCTTTGCGGCCTAATATAAGCTACTAGCACGGTAAGTTTATATAAGCCTACAGTTACTCAGTGAAGACGCCGTACTGACGATAAATAAGTCATGTAGACTGCAGTTTGGAAATGGTGTAGCAGACAAGCGGTGGGGCAGCGCAGCAGACGCTCAAATGAGTTTCATTGCACCGCTGGCTCTGACGTGCAAGTAGGCCTCAAACCTGATAGTGTTTGGTGCTTTCCAAAGATAGTAAATATTACTTTGAGTGGCACGAGTTTTCACTATTTAAAAGTGGGTGCATTTCTATGAAGGCTTACTTTTGTCTATCTTGAAATTCTATTGTATAATGCATGTATTCTAATAATCATTGTGATGTGTCCTGTCATTACAGATGCTGAACTTGGTTTTGCACTGAAGGACTCTAATTAGCACCGGGACCCACTGATCCAAAAACTCATTTGGAAGCCAATATTTTTCACACCTTTTGGGGGGGGGGAGCAGAAGTAACCTATCACTGAAGTGACTAAAGGGGAATAATGGTGATTTTGCGCCGTGCTCGGCCGCCTGCTTCCGCCCCAACCAGCAATGAATCTTGACTCGCTCTCGCTGGCTTTGTCTCAAATCAGCTATCTGGTGGACAATTTAACGAAGAAAAACTACCGAGCCAGCCAGCAGGAAATACAGCATGTAAGTTGTAGCAAAGATATCCATCACTGTTTTTTACATGCTAGCAAAGATAGTAGAGAGAATACTTGGCTCACTCAAGTGTGAATTGAGATGTAGTCTCATTATGACATGTGCTAAGGTTTTTCTTTTTTCTTCCAGATTGTAAATCGTCACGGTCCTGAGGCAGACAGGCATCTACTACGCTGTCTCTTCTCCCATGTGGATTTCAGTGGCGATGGTAAAAGCAGTGGCAAGGACTTTCACCAGGTAATTTTTGATTAAAAACACATTTAATTTTCTTTTTTAATTTCTTTTACTGTGGTTTTATTTATATCTGTGTTAGCTGTATTGCTATTAGTTTTTCATGTAACAGATTAAGAGAAGTCAGCATTTATTATTTAGCTTAAGAGCTACACCAACTAATTGATTAATTTATTAGATGACGGAAAAAGTAATGATTGGCAGCTTTTTTGAGAAGTGATTAAACATTTCAGCTGTAAAAAGTGATGTTGATACTCTGATGTTCTTGTTTGAGACTTACTATTTTATCTTGGTCTTCACCTGCCTCTGTTCTCTTCACTCTCTTTTCCTCGGTACACTTCGCTTTTCAACTTGCCCAAGACACAGTTTCTGATCCAGGAGTGTGTGTCGCTGATATCAAAGCCAAACTTTATCTCTACTCTGTGTTACGCCATTGACAATCCCCTGCACTACCAGAAGGTAAGGAGCAGTTACTTGAATTTCAATTGCAATTTTGTGGTAGTCTGAGAACATGACAACCATTTGACAATTTAGATCGAGAGTGAAAAAACACTACCAAAAACAAGCAAGTATTTTTTTTTTTTTTCAGTGTTTCTTCACTGTGATCTTTGAGTTTCACTGTGCAGAATGATGCCTCTGCAGATTTGAGTTTGACATTGTCAGGATGTTTTCACATTCATCTGCTGATGGAGGAAAAATGTTTCTCTGTACTGTGATTTTAAGGTGTACATCTATGAGCAACATTTGTGACATCAACATTTTTGAGATTATTGTCATGTTGCATGTAGCCTTCACAAGTGCATTGTTGAATCTTGAGGACATGAATATTTTGACATAAAATACAGAATTTTTGGAGAGAAGAAAACCCATGTTTTTCTCCAATAGTTAAACTTAAGAAAAGAACACTATTTACATGTAATGTTTTTTTTTTAATTAAGAACGAGGACTTGATATTTTGTTTGTGTAAAACTCATATTGGACACAAATATATATTCAGTGGTATTTTTAAAGTCCTATGTAATTACAGAAGGGGTACTTTCATGGTTCTTATCAGTTTCCACTCTTAAAAATAGCACTGATTTTAATTTAAAATATTGGGTACTAACTCTCTTACACATACTCAGACACCCACATGTGTACAGACATATTCCAAGAGTTCATTAAAAAATAAATAAATCACTGTTCATCAAGATATTTGATTAAATTGTCTTTCAGAGTTTGAAGCCTTCGGCCCATTTATTCACTCAACTGAGTAAAGTTCTTAAGCTCAGCAAAGTCCAAGAGGTAAGAATCATTTATCACCAAGTTAATGAACACAAACTACATACAGCTGACATTACATTAGAATGGTTATTCAATTATTTATTTATTTCACAGGTGATATTTGGACTTGCTTTGCTCAACTCCAGCAACGCAGATCTTCGGGGTTTTGGTAAGTGAATTGAATAGAACTACATACATTTACATGTATAGAAACATAATGTTTTTATGTAGCAGTGAACACTACAGGGAATTTTTCAGTCATTCTATTTTCCTCTTTCTCAGCTGCACAATTCATCAAGCAGAAACTTCCGGATCTCCTGCGATCATACGTTGACGCAGACTTAGGAGGAAACCAGGAAGGTGGCTTCCAAGACATTGCTATAGAGGTCTTGCACCTACTGCTCTCCCATCTACTGTTTGGCCAGAAGGGAGCTAGTGGAGTAGGGCAAGAGCAGATTGACGCCTTCCTCAAAACACTTTGCCGAGGTATGGGATCAGTAGTTAGTTATTTCATCCTGCATGTGCAAATCTTGAAGCGTACAGTGTTCTTATAGAACACGCATTGCTGCAGTTAAAATGGAAATTGTCTGTCCTTCTGTTAAAAATTGAATATTGCAATATTGTTTATTTAACTGTGACTTATGTTTCAGATTTCCCCCAGGAGCGCTGCCCTGTGGTGCTCGCACCACTGCTATACCCTGAAAAACGGGACATTCTCATGGACAGGATCTTACCAGACTCGGGGGAGTTAGCTAAGACCATGATGGAAAGTTCTCTTGCAGAATTCATGCAAGAAGTTGGCTATGGCTTCTGTGCCAGGTGAATAGATCTCTAAATTGTGAACTACTTTCACAACTGATCAATTAAAAATTTGATTGTATTTCACATGATTAATTCTACCTGGCTGATTGACATTTGTGGACACATGGCATCATTTTTTCTTTTTGTTATAGATAGTTATGTTTTGCAATAAACGAGAACATCTGTCCTATCCTTAATAGAATTTATTGATTATTTGAAATGATATGTGAATGTTGGAGTTAATGGTTTAATCATAGTCAACCCTTACCATGGTGTCCGTGTGTTTGCCCTTGTCAGTCTGGATGAGTGCAGAAACATAATCCTCCAGTATGGGGTAAGAGAGGTGACAGCCAGCCAGGTGGCCAGGGTCCTGGGCATGATGGCTCGTACCCATTCTGGCCTGACTGATGGAATCCCATTACAGGTGAGTGGCTGATTTTGTGCAAGTGCATTGGGCTGCCTGAAGTCTGAGGCCAGTTGACACCTGTAGCTTGATTTACTTTGACTAAAACAATGTTGTTGTTTTTAGATTTAGTCCAAACAGACTTATTATCAACCTAAGAGATGTAAACATAAGCAAGGCTTGTCTGTTCTTTTGTAAGATGTACATGGTTTTCTGTAAATAAAAAAAGAAAAAGAAAAAGTTTCTGCAAAGGTAGAAAGAAAATTGCAGAAAGAAACACACCCCCTGTTTTTGTTTATTTGATCTTTACTTATTTAAATTACTTTTTTTTCCACCCAGTTAGCTGTAGATCTGGCTAAGAAGACTGTCCATGGTCATACTTGCAGTGTGGAAATCAGTCATTTGATAAAGTCTTTTGTATATAAAAGAAACAGATTCTGATTTGAGGGCAATATCAGTATGTCTGAACTTTTGCAAATTTTGTTTTCTTTTGCAGTCCATCTCTGCTCCAGGAAGTGGTATCTGGAGTGATGGTAAGGATAAGAATGATGGCTCACAGGCACACACATGGAATGTTGAGGTTCTCATCGACGTCGTCAAAGAAGTGGTGAGTAATTCTGAATAATGTTTGATTTTTGAGGTAGAGTCCTGTGTCAGTATATGGAAAGAAAGGTTGTTTTTTTTTTTTTTTAAGTGCGTTAGAATGATTTGTTCAATTGTCAGCTAACAAATTCATCGAAATATATATAAATGATCATTACTCAGTAGTCATGAGACTGATTAATGTAAAAATGTTGCTCAGACCCATGAAAGTTAAAGACACAGCCTTATTAGTTGTCAACATACTGAAAAACCTAGTTTCACTTTTTGATTTCAGTTTCAGTTTCTACATGCTCTATCATTATAGATGTTAATGCATACTATCATCTTGTAGCAGTTTATTCTGAAAAGCTACTGAGATTCCACTTGTAATTTTTCCCACTTTTCTTAAGAATCCCAACCTAAACTTCAAAGAGGTGACTTATGAACTGGACCACCCAGGCTTTATAATCCGGGACAGTAAAGGCCTCCATATAGTGGTCTACGGCATTCAAAGAGGTTTGGGCCTGGAGGTCTTCCCTGTCGATCTCATCTACCGGCCATGGAAACACGCAGAGGGACAGGTAACAGACTTATGTCTTCTCACTCAGGACAATATGACTTAATAACTGTTTAAGCTGTAAAAGCTGACAAATTGATTTTTTTTTGTGCAGTAAATAGAAGGATTAAAAATTAATTATAATGCCAAGTAGTAATCAGCAGACAGTAATGATTTTGTGTGCCATGTGTTTAGTTGAGTTTGAGCCTTGTAATCTCTCTTTTCACATCTAATTCTTTGTCTCATTTCTTCAGTTGTCATTCATTCAACACTCCCTGATGAGCCCAGAGGTGTTCTGCTTTGCTGACTACCCTTGCCACACTGTGGCCATTGACATCCTCAAGGCCCCACCAGAGGATGACAACAGGGAAATAGCCACCTGGTATGGAGACTGACTTTTATACATGTATAGCTGACTGAGTGCAGAGCAGGGCATCCAACAGCATGTTATAGTAGAAGCATTGTTTGACAGACTATATATTGTGTTGATTTAGATTTCTGATACCCCAATATGTGTCCGTAACTTCTAACAGGAAAAGTCTCGACCTGGTGGAAAGTCTGCTTAGGCTATCTGAAGTGGGCCAGTATGAACAGGTGAAGCAGCTGTTTAGCTTCCCAATCAAGCACTGCCCAGACATGTTGGTGCTGGCACTGCTGCAGATCTCCACCTCTTGGCACACACTTCGCCATGAGCTCATCTCAACCCTAATGCCCATCTTTCTGGGCAACCACCCTAACTCTGCCATCATCCTGCACTATGCCTGGCATGGACAGGTAGGTGTTAAAATCTTGTTAATGGTTATTTATTCTTAGAAAAAATGATTGTGCTGAATTGTTGTTTGCCATGTGGTTCTTGGTTACTTTCCCAGTAGGTTCATGTGTTTTTGCCTTTTAAGCTTATAAACCCTGGTGGTTATTTTCCAGGGTCAGTCTCCTTCCATTCGTCAGCTAATAATGCATTCAATGGCTGAGTGGTACATGAGAGGAGAGCAGTATGACCAGGCCAAGCTGTCTCGCATCCTGGACGTAGCCCAGGACTTGAAGGTATGTTGTAACTGATTAAATGTGTTGACCCTCTGAAATTTAAACCTTCAGATGAAGCAGAGTAGTTGGGAAATGTTGTCAAAGCATATGGATTCATTTCATTCAGTTTTTTTTAAATAAACATCTCTTTAAATGTTGTTAAATTGAAGAATTATGCAAAACCAATGAATACCAAAGAATTACAAAAGTTTTCATATGAAATTTTACAATACAGAGGATATTATTCATAGTGAAAGCAACTTAGAAACTGTATTAAATCTTTCCATTACCTTTTTTAAAGGTAATGGTCCCATTTTACTGGTCCTGAATAATCCTCCTTTTTTTCCCTCCAGTCTTTATCGATGCTGCTGAATGGT
>JAPQRN010000022.1:3206074-3222650 GCA_037367275.1 Coranthus polyacanthus
GGTAATGGTCCCATTTTACTGGTCCTGAATAATCCTCCTTTTTTTCCCTCCAGTCTTTATCGATGCTGCTGAATGGTACTCCATTTGCCTTTGTTATTGACCTTGCTGCACTTGCCTCTCGCCGTGAATACCTCAAACTTGATAAATGGCTGACTGACAAAATCAGAGAGCATGGGGTAATTCTTTAAATTGATGAGCAGTTTTTCTAAAAAGATCAAACTCATCGTACTTTACACACATGTCCTAAACAAAAATAATTCCCATTAATTTTGTGTTTTGTCTGTCTGTCTGTCAGGAACCTTTTATCCAGGCTTGTGTGACATTCCTTAAAAGGCGCTGCCCATCCATTATGGGGGGTCTGGCCCCAGACAAGGACCAGCCCAAAAGTGCCCAGCTACCCCCAGAGACCTTAGCCACCATGCTGGCCTGCCTGCAGTCCTGTGCTGGGTAACATGCCGTCTTTTATTGTTGCTGTTACTGTACTGTTGAATTGCCTTTTGCTTGTAAATGACACTGAACTGACACTTTTTTTCTCTTCTACAGGAGTGTGTCCCAGGAGCTGTCAGAGACAATCCTGACCATGGTTGCCAATTGCAGCAATGTAATGAACAAAGCCCGGCAGCCGCCACCAGGGGTAATGCCGAAGGGTCGTGCCCCCAGCACCAGCAGTCTGGACGCCATCTCTCCTGTACAGGTATGCCTACTTGAGAGACACCTTGTGCAAACTTTAAAATGAATTGTAATGTGTCAAACTGTATTTCTCACTTGCTATAATGTGACTTGAAATTTTGTATTTTATTTATCTTTCAGTAACAGTATATATATTGCTCAAAAAAGTTTGATATTTCAGTATTTGCCATTTGCCACAGTTTTCTGATTTGTTTTCTCTGCATTCACTTTTCTTGCTCCCTTCAGATGGATCCTCTGTCTGGTATGGGTTCACTGAACCTGGGAGGCACTGCCACCTCCCACACTCAGAGCATGCAGGGTTTCCCAACCTCACTGAGTTCAGCTTTCAGTAATCCCCAGTCCCCAGCAAAGGCCTTCCCACCACTGTCCAACCCCAACCCCAGCACACCATTTGGGGGCATTGGCACCCTGTCCTCACAGCTCCCTGGTATGGACTCTGGTACTATGCTCTTTAATTACTACAAACAACAACAAAGTGACATAATTAGCAAATTATGTTTGGATTAAATTCCTAACTTCCTTATGTTGCATCATGTTGTAAAATTTAGCAAAATGCAACCATGAAAATATTTTGCAAATAATTCATGTAGACTTGGGTGTAGATTGAAATAAGTAGATTTTTGTCTTCCAGGTCCCTTGGGCCCGGGAATCGGTTCTGGTATTGGTTCTAGTCTTGGGATGCCAGCAGTAAGCACTGACCCTTTCAGCACCAGGAAGATGAGCACACCAGGCCTGAACCCACCAACGTTTCAGCAGAGTAAGATGAAGGCCTGTAAGTGGTGGTGGTGGTGGTGTGACTGAGAGCCCCGCCCTGCGCTGCTCAGAACTGTATTTCCTCTACAGCCACAAATGTATTGTCAGAATGTGCAAATTTATTTCTAATGCACCATTATGTGCATGCCAGTATGGTTTACAAGGCTGACATCAAACCCTTACGACTTTGTATGCTTGCAAAACAGTGCCATTTGGTTACAAGTTTTTTTGTCAGAGGAAATACAGATCAGTCTTCCATTCCTTGTCTGCTTACGCTGACAGCCCCACTTTAGTGTCATTGTTTTGTTTTTTTTTTGTTTAATGCATCAACACAAAGTCTAACCTGACTAAATGGGTTAGAATGCCCGACGTGTCACTGGCAGAATACATAAAGATTTTGTCCAGTGACTTCATTTCTTGAAATAAAGTCAAGAAATTACACCATTGTTGACTTACAAAATTGAAGCAAATTGCAATGTAGACTAAATATTCCTACCTCTCCTCTTTATCCAGCTGACCTTTCTCAGGTGTGGCCCGAGGCAAACCAGCACTTTAGTAAGGAGATCGATGATGAAGCAAACAGTTACTTCCAGCGTATCTACAACCACCCACCTCACCCAACCATGTCTGTGGATGAAGTACGTACTTCCTCTCTGCCAAAAACATAAATCTGTGTGCATTTTCAGTAATTAATGCTTCTGCTCTTTAAATGTACTCATCTCTCACTTCATTGCTTTCCTTCACCAGGTACTCGAGATGCTGCAGAGGTTCAAAGATTCCACCATCAAGCGAGAGCGAGAGGTGTTCAACTGCATGCTTCGGAACTTGTTTGAGGAGTATCGTTTCTTCCCACAATACCCAGACAAGGAACTGCACATTACTGCTTGCCTTTTTGGTGGTATCATTGAGAAGGGTCTCGTCACCTACATGGCCCTGGGCTTGGCCCTCCGATACGTTCTTGAAGCCTTACGAAAACCCTACGGATCCAAAATGTATTACTTTGGAATTGCCGCTTTAGATAGGTTCAAAAACAGGTATTGAAGTTTTCATTGTTAAAGTGGATATTAAAACAACTACAATCAATCACACATTTTGGCATGCTAACAGATCTTATATATTCCTAGGCTAAAGGACTACCCTCAGTATTGCCAACACTTGGCTTCAATTGCCCACTTCTTGCAGTTTCCCCACCATTTACAAGAGGTATTTAGGTTTCCTTAATTTATTTTGACCACCTTCCTTACATTCCTACATTGTCCGTTCTGATTGCAGCAAAGGACACATCCTTGCAGATAAATTAAATCTTTCGCTCTGCCTGTCTAATATCCTGTGTGTGCAGTATATCGAGTATGGCCAACAGTCACGGGACCCTCCGGTGAAGATGCAGGGTTCCATCACCACCCCCGGCAGTCTGGCATTGGCACAAGTCCAGGCCCAGGCTCAGTCCCAGCAACCTGGTGTTCCCAAGGCCCCTCAGCCAGGGCAGACCAGCACTCTAGTCACCACCACTACAACGACAACCACAGCAGCCAAGACCACCACCATCACAAGACCAACACCCAGCAGCTTCAAAAAGGATGTGCCTGTGAGTTGGCTTTCCAGACTTGACACTCTTACATGTGCCTTGTGAATGGTGCTATGAAGGTGCTGTGAAGGAATATACAGTAGTTAAACATATCTGTGGAATAGTTAACATTTCCCATCTTTTCCTTCTGCAGCCTTCCATAAACACTACCAACATCGACACCCTACTGGTGGCCACTGACCAAACAGAAAGGATTGTAGAGCCTCCAGAGAATGTCCAGGAGAAGATTGCATTTATCTTCAACAACCTTTCTCAGTCCAACATGACCCAGAAGGTATGGGGAAATGGATAACAAGAACCTCAACAGGCAAATGAGCTCTACTTTGTTTTTGTTTTTTTTAAAAAAACAACAACCCCTATTTGTTTTTGTCAGGTTGAGGAATTGAAAGAGACGGTGAAGGAGGAGTTTATGCCCTGGGTGTCTCAATATCTGGTGATGAAGCGTGTCAGCATTGAGCCCAACTTCCATAGTCTCTACTCCAACTTTCTGGACACTCTAAAGAATCCTGAGTTTGTGAAGATGGTCCTCAATGAAACTTACAGGAATATAAAGGTAAACTATTATGGAATAAGATTGTAACTTGAGGGATTTGAAATCATTTAGCCTGTGTTTGTGGAAGTGGCTTTGCTGCTAAAGTGAAGTGACAGCTGAGTGAATAGATTATATTAGAGTAGCTGGATCTGTCCACATGAACTCGAGACAAAACATGATTCATAAATAGTTTTCTTTATTAAAAGTATATGGTGGATATGTGTAATATCAAGCATAATTAAATAACCTCCTTCCAATGTCCTCTCCAATTGTTTTTCAGGTTCTTTTGACCTCTGACAAGGCAGCTGCCAATTTCTCTGATCGCTCCCTGCTGAAGAACCTGGGCCACTGGCTGGGCATGATTACACTGGCCAAAAACAAGCCTATCCTCTATACAGTAAGAATGTGCACAAAGTTGTTTAATACTGTTTCTTCATCATATAGTGTCGGTCTCCTGTACAGTAAAATTGTTTTTTTCCCAGGATCTGGAAGTCAAGTCTCTGCTACTGGAAGCCTATGTGAAAGGCCAGCAGGAGCTGCTTTATGTGGTTCCCTTTGTGGCCAAAGTTTTGGAGTCCAGTCTACGAAGTATGGTAAGCAACATAAGTCAAATGCAGACTCGGGTGTCTCTGTAAAAATGTACCATACGCCATGCTGGCTTATTTACTTAAAGCAAAACTTTGTCTTCTGTGATGCTGTAGGTTTTCAGACCTCAAAACCCCTGGACAATGGCCATCATGAATGTTCTTGCTGAGCTGCATCAGGAACATGACCTCAAGGTAATAGATTGGCTTCTCTGTGGCTATTTTAAGTCTTATAGCTTTTGGACTTTAAATGCAGCCCATACATTTACATAGCACAGTAATGAGAGCCACTAATATGCACCGGTGTTGTTACATAACAGTAATCGGTTCTTAACTGTAACCCAGGTAAAAACAACATGAATGATCAAACGAAATAAAATGTATGTAAATGACACAATGGTAAACAGTTATATATTTATATATATATAACCAACATTTTTCTTTTGGTTTATTGCAGCTGAATTTGAAGTTTGAGATTGAAGTTCTGTGTAAGAACTTGTCACTGGACATCAATGACCTTAAGCCAGGAAACCTGCTGAAGGACAAAGAGAAGCTAAAGAGCCTGGAGGAGCAGTTGTCAGCACCAAAGAAAGAGGCAAAGCCACCTGAGGAGATGCTTCCCGTTTCTACCACAGGTGGATGCTCTATATTTGCTTCAGTTTTGTGATGTCCTTTTTAACACTACACTTCACTCTGAAGGGTTGATGTGCTTTAGCTATGCCCTGGTATTTAGATTTAGCAATTGAAAGCTAGTCAACTAAACAAATCCTGTAGTGCCGCTGCTGTTCTTTTTGGCCTGGTTGAAGTCGGTATTGATCAGTGGTTTGGTTTTTACTCATGAACAAAAGAATTGTACAGACTCACCTCTCACATCACATGAATCCAAGTTTGTCTTAAATGCATCTGTTTTTAACTCTTTAGTAAATGCTTCATGTAAAAAATGTGTAATGCTGTGATAACTGTTGTAACATTATATACATTTTGACTGTATTCCCTACTCCTATGTTTAATGTCAGCTCCGTGTTTTGCTTTGTGACATTTTTAAGCATATTTTTATGTGCTAAAAAGCTTTGCCTTTGTTTTTGTTGTTTACATTATCTTATGTGGATGTTCTTTGCCTTTTCGTGATTTTAATCAAATTAGCGTTTTGTGACCAACAGGAGACTTTGTTCCATTTGCAGCTCCACCATCAACCCCAGCTGCCACCACAACAACTTGCACAACCACCGGTCCTCCTACCCCACAGTTCAGTTATCATGACATCAATGTGTATGCCTTGGCAGGCCTGGCTCCACACATCAATATAAATGTCAATGTAAGTATTATTTACTGGAAAACATTACACATGGACTATATCAGGTAAATCTGTGCTCCACTTGAAAGTCACGCACTTGAAAAGCCTACCTCTCAAATGTAAGTGTTAACTCTCATATGCAATGCAAGCTGGATGGAAATAAATGTAAAGACACATGTTATTTGCATATTCAGTGAATGTTATGACATGTCCCTAGATATTTTAGTGAATTACTCTTTCATATAGAAAAATATACACATTTTTATTCTTTTGATAGCTTTCTTCTGTCCAGGCGTTCTCTCACACTTCCATCTTTATGCTTTAGATCCCTCTGCTACAAGCCCATCCTCAGCTGAAGCAGTGTGTACGGCAGTCAGTGGAGCGGGCTGTCCAGGAGCTGGTGCATCCTGTGGTTGATCGCTCTATCAAAATTGCCATGACAACCTGCGAGCAGATCATCAGGAAGGACTTTGCCCTGGATTCAGAGGAGTCACGCATGCGTGTGGCTGCCCACCACATGATGAGAAACCTGACCGCTGGCATGGCCATGATAACTTGCCGCGAGCCCCTGCTCATGAGCATTGCCACCAACCTGAAGAACAGCTTTGCTGCTGCACTTAGGGTAAGTTAAGACCTCTCTCACCCAACGGTACTCTAAAACACATCCCCCACATGATACTGCATTTGTTTCCTACACCACTATCCTCTCCTCTGTTTTTAATTAACAGCTTGTACCACTCTACGCTCCTTTTAAATTAATCTGTTTATTCCTTCAGGCACCAACACCTCAACAGAGGGAAATGATGGAGGAAGCTGCAGCCAGGATTGCCCAAGACAACTGTGAATTGGCATGCTGCTTTATTCAGAAAACAGCTGTGGAAAAGGCTGGCCCTGAAATGGACAAGAGACTAGCCACGGTGAGACAGACTAATTAAATCAACAGCCATAAAACTCTGGTCGTTTCCAAGCTTGCACAATTATGAGTAAAACCAGACAATATATGAACATAGTTGGTCATATGATTTTAGCAGTTTATGAGGCAACATGTATTTCGATAGATTTTTTCAATACTATGCTTAGCCATCAAGTTATTTACATTTAAGTTGTGAATTCTTTCTATACTTTTTTATTTGGACATTAAAAGTAGGAGTGCCTGAATTCTTACTTTTGTTTTTCCTGTTGCAGGAATTTGAGCTGAGGAAACATGCACGCCAAGAAGGACGCCGTTATTGTGATCCTGTTGTTCTGACTTACCAGGCTGAGCGCATGCCTGAGCAGATCCGACTCAAGGTAAGAGAAACACATACCTAGCATATTGGAAATTAAGTTCAAGTCAGCAAACCCAAGCTCATGTCTTTTCTCTCTGCAGTGAGACAATTGTATTTGAGTGACAGAAAATATAATTTTGAATGAACACTTACATCAGTTCATCCACTTAGGATAGCACGGAACAAAACATTTACAGGCTCAGTTTGAATTTTTAGTACACTTCATATGTGTAGTACAAAAGTTGAGGTTATTGGTAAATATAAAAACTATAGCAATTTCATTAAATTTGCAAAATCATGGATAGTTTGTATATTTTAATTTTACCATGTTTTCACCAACTGTAAATTCAACCCAACTGAATATCTACATGAGTAATCTGTGCTCTTTTCTATCGTATACACACTATCGATGCAATTTTCACCATTAACAAAATCTGTGTGTGCGTTACAGGTGGGTGGAGTGGACCCCAAGCAACTGGCTGTCTACGAGGAGTTTGCCCGGAACGTTCCAGGTTTCTTGCCCAGCAATGACCTCTCTCAACCCACTGGCTTTTTGGCTCAACCCATGAAGGTATGATTAATATTTACACCCTCACAAAACATTTTACGCTCATTTGGCCTTTGTAGCAATACTGTGCACTGATCTTGAACTATGCATGCAGCTTCAAAACTATAACTCTATAAAGCAAGATTACCTTTAGTTACTTTTGTGAAAGTTTTAGTATTTAAACTAAAACATTCAACACAAAAGGGTTTTCCCCCATGTGTGTCAGAAAATGTTTCATAGATTGGTATACAATTTAAATGGCCAGACCATAATCCCATCTTTCCGTTCCTCTGTTAACAGCAACAGGCATGGGCTACAGACGATGTGGCTCAGATTTATGATAAGTGCATGGCAGACTTGGAGCAGCATCTTCATGCTATCCCACCAGCACTTGCAATGAACCCCCTGACCCAGGCACTGCGCAGTTTACTGGAGGCTGTGGCCCTGGCTAGAAACTCCAGGGATGGCATTGCTGCACTGGGCCTACTGCAGAAGGCAAGGCTTTTACTTTCTTTGTAACAGTATATAATCTTATAATGCACCAATGCACTGGAAATTAAATTCTTGTGAAAGACCATTTTTGGACTAACGTGCTTTAATAATTTAGGCTGTTGAAGGTCTACTGGATGCTACCAGTGGGGCAGATGCTGACCTGCTGCTGCGCTACAGGGAGTGCCATCTGCTGGTGCTTAAAGCCCTGCAGGATGGACGTGCTTATGGACCACAGTGGTGCAACAAGCAGATCACCAGGTGAGTCTGGACACATTTGATTATATTATTACCTGATAGTCATAAGCTTCATTGACTCACACTCCCTATACATATAATCACATAAAAAGAAACATTGTGTCTAAATCGCTTGCCATGGTTCTGTTTACAGGTGTCTAATTGAGTGCCGCGATGAGTACAAATACAATGTAGAAGCAGTGGAGCTTCTGATTAGGAACCACCTTGTGAACATGCAGCAGTATGACCTACACCTGGCACAGGTATACAAGCATTTACTGTTCCATTTCATGAATAAATCGGCCTTGCTGAATTTATTGCCTTTTTTACATGTGAGATTCAGTTTTCTGTTGAGTTAAACTGTAAATGTTATGTAAATTGTCTTGTCTTCCAGTCAATGGAAAATGGACTGCACTACATGGCAGTTGCCTTTGCCATGCAGTTGGTGAAGCTTCTGCTGGTGGATGAGCGCAGTGTCAGCCATGTCACAGAAGCTGACCTCTTCCACACTATTGAGACGTTAATGAGGACTTGTGCACACTCCAGAGCCAATGCACCTGAGGGGTAAATAACTACAGTGTTTTCTGTTTGTTTTTTTTCTTCACCCTGTATAGTAGGTATTTACCCATAAATTAAAATACATTTTTGGAATTTGTTTACCAGATTCCTTGTGTGTACCATTCAGCTCCATAGCTTGTGGGTCAGTGTTTTTAATTGACACTTTGCTCTCTTTCCCTCTCCTCCAGCCTTCCCCAGCTGATGGATGTTGTTCGCTCCAACTATGAAGCCATGATTGATCGTGCCCACGGTGGACCCAACTTCATGATGCACTCTGGGATTTCACAGGCTTCAGAATACGACGATCCTCCTGGCCTGAGGGAGAAGGCAGAGTACCTCCTTAGGGAGTGGGTCAACCTGTATCACTCAGCTGCTGCTGGCAGAGATAGCACCAAAGCCTTCTCTGCCTTTGTTGGCCAGGTAAGCAGAGTCATTTATCAGTTATCAAAGTACACGTTCTAAAATGTCTTTGTTCCTTATGTTTATCTTGTGTCTCACCTTGTATTTCTACAGATGCACCAGCAAGGCATCCTGAAGACTGATGACCTCATCACAAGGTTCTTCCGGCTGTGCACAGAAATGTGCGTGGAGATAAGCTATCGGGCTCAGGCCGAACAGCAGCACAACCCAGCAGCCAGTGCAGCTATCATCAGAGCCAAGTGTTACCACAACCTGGATGCCTTTGTTAGGCTCATTGCCCTGCTGGTCAAACACTCTGGAGAGGCCACGAACACAGTTACAAAAATCAACCTCCTCAACAAGGTACACTAAATATCTGATTTATAAAGGGTTAACAGCAGCAGTTTAATTAACAAAACTGCTTTCATGTATGTAGGTTTAAAGCTAGTGTGAAGAGCCACAATTTACTCAACAGATTAAGAATGTTACAGTACTGATTAGAAGCCAGATCAGGCTTTCCTTTGATTATAAATCTTAACCGCTGCAGTGGTAGACGGTATGAATCTCTGTGTAATGTCTGGACTCTGACTCAGGCACTGATGCAACCTGCTTCATCCAATTGTCTTCACACTTCTAATTCTGCCTCCAGGTGCTGGGTATCGTTGTTGGCGTGTTGATTCAGGACCATGATGTCCGCCAGACAGAATTCCAACAGCTGCCATACCACCGCATTTTCATCATGCTGCTGTTGGAACTCAACGCCCCCGAACATGTGCTGGAGACCATCAACTTCCAGACACTGACTGCCTTCTGGTAGGACACACCATGATTTCAATATTAAGTTGATGGTTGTTTAAATTAATTTACTCTATGAAATGTTAAAAAAATTGCATTTAAGAACCTGAAACCAGATAATGTTTAGTAAATTAGCTTAGAAAAAGCTACCAAGATACATTTTCACCAGTTAACTGACTAATTATTTTAAAGTTACTTAGCTGAGCCATATATGAAGCATCTCTTCCTGTTAAGGAACTGTCTTGTGTTTTTTTTTTTCATTAGTGTTGAAACAACATGGAAACACTATTCATCTTTGAGAATGGAGGACGCTTGGCTAGCATTGGCACTGTTCTTAAAATTTGCTTTGAACTTAGTTTTTCCTTGTTATCTGCAGTAATACCTTCCACATCCTGAGGCCCACCAAAGCTCCTGGGTTTGTGTACGCTTGGCTCGAACTCATCTCCCATCGCATCTTTATCGCAAGGATGCTGGCACACACACCCCAGCAGAAGGTATAAAACAAAACAATAGTATCCTGTTCAAACATACTATAAATACATAGTCATGTTAATGCAGGTTTTTGTTACTTTGGTGTTTATTTTATGTTGTCCTCCAGGGTTGGCCCATGTATGCGCAGCTGCTGATTGATCTTTTCAAGTATCTGGCCCCGTTCCTGAGGAATGTAGAGCTCAACAAACCTATGCAAATCCTCTACAAGGTGCTCTGTTCTTTTTCTTCATGTACACCAACTATTGATTCTGTCTTGTGTTGTGTGAATCTTCTGTGCGATTATGGGAAATGTGGTCCATTTTATTGGCTCAGTGAATGAATTAATAACTAAACTGGACTGCAGAGTGCTGGCCTTCTTACACAGAATGCTTTTAAGTTCTGGAAATGTGTTTTTTTTTGGGGGGTTTTTTTTTTCCACTCTGAATTTCGGGAGGGCAGATGTTCATAATTTACTCATTGCTCATAGTTCCTTGGGGAAAGGAAATAAAAAAAAAAAAAAAGTCTGACTCAGTAACTGTTGAATAGGTTTGTCATTCAGTGTATAATAACTATCACACTGTTTTGGTTCATGTGCAAATATTTCCTGCCAAATGTTTTATTTTTTTTATTACAGAACATTAAAAACAATGTTTTTGTTCCTGGCTGTTTTTAGGGCACATTGCGAGTGCTCCTGGTCCTGCTGCATGACTTCCCAGAGTTCCTGTGTGACTACCACTACGGCTTCTGTGACGTCATCCCTCCCAACTGCATTCAGCTCCGCAACCTCATCCTCAGTGCCTTCCCACGCAACATGAGGCTCCCTGACCCTTTCACACCCAATCTCAAGGTGAATATTCTGCATTCTGACCCACACAGACTTTGACATGAGTTGTTGATTAGACACCAAGTCTAGCTTAGCAGTTCATCAGCTTCATTTCCACCTCTACTACATCTTATGGTTTAAAACACAGGCTGTAATTAGGCTACTGTTTTCTAAGTGACAGAGAAAAATATGTGTTTATCCTTAGAAGAGGATTCACAGTTTTGAGGTATTTTTTTTTTTTAAATTTGTGTAAGACTCACAAATGTTCTCCTAATTCTGCCCTGTCCCCTTCCCTGGTGCAGGTGGATATGCTGAGTGAGATCAACATCGCACCCCGCATCCTCACCAACTTCACAGGTGTCATGCCTTCTCAGTTCAAGAAGGATCTGGATTCATATCTGAAGACTCGCTCACCAGTCACTTTCCTGTCTGAGCTGCGCAGCAACCTGCAGGTGGGAACACAGTCCATCTGTTTCAAACGATTATTATTCAGCTACAGAGATTTCTTGGAATAATTTTTGCGATCTCTCTTTGTCTCCCAGGTGTCTAATGAGCCAGGAAACCGCTACAACATCCAGCTGATCAATGCTCTGGTGTTATATGTAGGCACACAGGCAATCGCTCACATCCACAACAAGGGCAGCACCCCCTCCATGAGCACGATCACCCACTCTGCACACATGGACATCTTCCAGAATCTAGCAGTGGACTTGGACACAGAGGGTAAAGCGGCAGCATACAAACCATCTAAATTCTCCATCAAATAGCCACGATGCAGTGTAGGTGTTGGGCAAACGCAAAAATGGATTCAGTTTGATTCCAAGTTTTATTTCTTAAATTGGAAGATACTAAAAACAAAGGGCCTTAAAGGTGAATATAGACAAAATGACAAAATGAGTATGGCAGACGTTTAAGACGCCATTACATGTACATTTAACACTAAACCCAGACAATATGATTTTAGGTATTCAGTGCTTGGTCTTGACAGAGTTACTGATGACGTTTCTGAACTTGTCTTTGCAGGGCGTTACCTGTTCCTGAATGCGATTGCAAATCAGCTGCGCTACCCCAACAGTCACACTCACTACTTCAGTTGCACCATGCTTTACCTGTTTGCGGAGGCCAATACTGAAGCTATCCAGGAGCAGATCACCAGGTGAGACGGAGTCAGATTGGAGGTTTAAGTGATGCTGCCAGAGCCAAACGCTCATAATAAATACATTCTGAAAAAAAATAAAAATTACATTCTGAAGTAAAAGTGCCGTTAGTTACTGTAGTTCCTTCTCTCCAGGGTTCTGTTGGAAAGGCTGATAGTGAACCGGCCCCACCCGTGGGGCCTCCTCATCACCTTCATTGAGCTTATCAAGAACCCTGCCTTCAAGTTCTGGAGCCACGACTTTGTGCACTGTGCCCCTGAGATTGAAAAGTAAGTGTCCCCTGTTGTGTCTCATTGTGCTTTAGGACTCTGTTAGACTGTAACCTCTTAGGCATACGCCTCGGGCCGTGCAATATGACCAGAAGTCTCATCTCTATCAGTCACTTCGTATCCAGATAATGATACAAATAACAATACAGCACATTCACTATAAATGAAATAAATTACCACATGGAAAGGCATATGTAAAGTTACATGCAACATGTCCGCTTTAAAATATCTAAAATAAAAACTAGAAGCAAGAACAATGCTACTGTCTTGTTTCAAAAGCAGCTGATTTCAACGAGTTGACTTTATATTCAAGGGTTTATGATCTGTGTGGGATTTAAAAAATACATTAAAAAATTTTCTTTTTTTACCCCATAAACATGAATATTAAAACCAAGTCTTTGAAATCAGTTGAGACATTATAATGTCTTTAATCCAGTTTAAGCACAGCTCCCCGTGTAGACTGAAGTGACCAATGTGGCGTCTGCGTATATACTAGGTCTAGAATTTACCGGTTCTGTGTCACATACAAACTCTGTTTGTTTGCATTGGCTTCATACAGATTTCCTGTCCGCATCCGTGTGGAACAATGCAAAACATTGTCCAAATGATGAGAAATACTGCTTTAATCAGTGTGATTTGCATGAAATCACAAAATGAAATGATGTACATTTTCTATTGCCACATTTAGGTCTAGGTGTTAAAACAATTACAATATTTATCATGGTATAATATTATACTGTGATACATATCATTATTGTCTTATTCATCTTTAAGGTTTATTTTGTTTATATTCTCAGCTAAAACACTTAAACTCTGATCTAAGTGATTTGATTTAATCATAATCAAAATTAGCAAAATTCCTGAAATTGGAGAATACAGGTGTTTTTTGTTTTTTGTCTTAATCTTTTACAACATTTGTTATGTCGTTTTCCTCTTGTTGCTGCATCTTTTGGGTCATTTTTGGCTTTTACTTTGTCTTCGTCTTTTAGGAATATTTTAAAAGCACAAGGAACTGTCTGGGTTCTTCAAATTTACTCAGGACCAAAAAATCAGCCTCGATATGGACTGATCTGATTTTTGTCCGTATCGCCCAGCCCTATTCACATATATACATTGACACAACGCTTTTACAAAAAGTAGCCGTTATCAAATATGTAAAGCAGCTAAGGTACTAACCAGAGTACCTGTGACAGTTTGACTTGTTTCTTACCTCTTGCTAGTTGTGACTAAATGTATTGACCTAGTGATGACTTAATGCCAGTCTTCACCTCTTGTTGTTCTTCCTCTGAAACCGATGTTAACGTCTTCCCTCTCGTCCTCGTCTCTCGTCCTCGTCTCTCATCCTCCCAGGCTGTTCCAGTCCGTAGCCCAGTGCTGCATGGGACAGAAGCAGGCCCAGCAGGTGATGGAAGGCACCGGTGCCAGCTAGCCTGTGCACCAGCCAGCTTGTAGCCCTTTGGGAGAGATGCAGCGGCCTTGACCTAACTCCCCACCACCACCACACACACAAACACACACACAAACAAACAAACACACCTCTTTCTTTACTGTTGGCACTGGATAAACTGGCAACCACAGTCATTTTAAATGTGGATGAGAGGACTACTGCTCACCGATCTGAAGAGTTGGATTTTTGTTTTTCCCTTTTTGGGGGGCTGATTGAGATGGAGAAAGTGGATTTTGGACATGCTGTTTAATATACTTTTTTGATGCTTTGATGTAAATATTGGAAAAAAGGGAGAACAGGAGAGTAGAGAGCATTGAACATGTCGACTAAAATGTATCCTGACATGTAAAGACATTGAAACATATTTTCACTCACTACCAAAGTCCTTGGTTTGCTTCCCTCCCACAAAGATCCTTTTTTTTTTTTTTTTATTTTATTTTTTTTTTTTTTTTTTTGACTTTTGTTTGCTTTCAGAGGCTGAATGGTAGATGATTGAAGTTAAAAAAAAAAAGAAAAAAGAAAAAAAAAGCTGCCTGCTACTTCTCATTTAATTCCTTTTTATCCCCAAGTGGGGCAGGAAGATGTGGTTTAGGCTCCCCGGTGGGGCAGGAGTCTACACCAGGTGTGTCGGTGTGTTGGTGGAGACCGTTTTTGCCGATGGTTGATCCGTTTAACGTGGCTCTGAAAGTCTCTCCCTGGCACTTGTAAAATTGTGCAAAAAGTGAGAATGGCGACATCGTATCTTGATGATTTGTACAAAGATCCAAATTGAAGAACAACAATAGAAGGACCAATACAGCCCATTTTGTAACATTTTGAATGTTTTGTAAATGTATTGGTCCATGTGTTGTATTTTGTAGTTCTTTCTAGTTTGCCTTTAGTTCTTGCTACTTAATTGCAGTATGCATACATACAGGAAATAAAGCATTCAAACTGCACTGTATCTGTGTTTCATTCACAATGACTAGTACTTGAAAAGTTCTTGTATAACATTTTCTTTCCACTTATTTTTACAGATTAAGATGTTTTAGGTTTGACTCGTGCTGTCAGGGTTTATTCCCAGAACAAATAAATGCTGTGTCGCTGATGAAAACTGTTTGCAAAGTAGCTGTATGGAGGGCCACAAGCCAAAACTAAACTGTAATGTATTAATATTGACATTTACATCACCTTTCTGAATCTATAATACAATCAAAATAACTTAAATGACAAAAACACTTTAACCTGCTAAACAGTAATTTTATTACAATTTTACTGTGCATAACTTGCTGCTGTACTTAAAACTTGAAATTATTTCTCGAAGTAAAAGGTAGGTGTCTGGCCAAACTTCTCCTGAACTTATCAGTGTGACATGGCCTCATTTGCTCCTTGACTGGCTCACTCAACGTTCGTAACAAGCTAATGCTAAATGCTCATTGATAATGTTTGTGTAACTTAAATGCAACTGCAGTAGAGCTGCAAACAAGCTCCCAAAGTCAGATTTGGACGCTGTTACAAAGCAGCTCCCATCACTTAGAAATATTTGAACAGCCTCTAAAAAGAAATGACGCTTTGATTTTGAACGGTCAGTGTAGTTTTTGACATCTTGACTGGATTGGTTTTTAATTTGTCTGATATTTTAAAAAGTTTGAATGACAACCTGTTTACATTAATTTTTCCACATTTGCTTTATAAACATGAGCTCCTGAGTAAAAAATTAAAAACGCACCATCTTCAGTCGTAGTCAGTGCGGTCTCATTCAAATACTAGACACAACATACGCACACGTCTCAAAAGGGCAAAGTCGAGGACTTGAAAATCAGGCTCTTTGGGAAAATAAAGAAAATGTATTGATCAAATTTTACAGTTATGTAATATTCATTCAGATTACAAAAAGTTGGCTCTGTGGTCCTGGTCTCTGCAGCAGCTGAACTCATGCCGTGGTGAGCTCCATCAGTTTGTGCAGGATGCTCTTCTGTCCGTATCGTACCTGCAGGGCATTCAGCTGCCTGCTACTCAGCTGTTCCAGAGCTGCTTTGTCCTCTATCAGCGCCTGGTCACCGTCCACAGCCTTTCCCTCCGCCCTCGTCCCCTCCTCGCTGTCCGTATAGGACTTCAGAGTCAGGCGGGCTGCTTCGTGGAGCAGCCATTTCCACTGAGCCTTCAGTTCAGGGAGCCCCTCGTTGGAGAGAGCGAGGGAAATCTTTGCGTCTTCCTCGTCGTCCTCTTCCTCCCATCCTTCATTTTCTTTGAACTCTGAGAACTCCTCCTGTGACATGCACAGCACCTGAAAACACAGAAGTAATGAGGTGAGTAGAGGTTTGGACAGAAGACGAGATCCTTTCCTATTTGTACCAAAAGTGAGTCCACTCAACTTTCCAAGCAGCTGCATTAGAGGCACTGGAAAGTTCATTAAAGAGTAGACATTCTGTGATTTACTTGTACAAACAAAACTGCCATTTCACAAAACAGAGATACAGTTGAGACTGTGGCAACGAAAATGAGTCCACCCTTACAGCACACTCACTTAGAATCTGCACCGATGTCAATATTATATTATTACAATATTTGGTTTTTCAGAACAGCCTTGATCACACTGGACACTGAGTTCACAGAGTCACGGGTCTTTGCTGGATGTTCTTCCTCTTCTGTGAGGACGTCTCTGAGCTGCCTGATGTTGGACACCTGACGTTCCTCCA
>JAPQRN010000022.1:3230367-3250198 GCA_037367275.1 Coranthus polyacanthus
ACACACACACAGACACACACACAGACACACACAGACACACACACAGTGCTGGAAGTGCTCTGTGCCGTCTTTTTCTCAAGAGGCTGCATTCCTTCACTTACTGTCAAAGTCTCAAGTTGCTTTAAGAGGATAAAAATTCTGACATGACTACAGCAAATCCACAGAGGGATAGATTAATATTAATAAAGTGTAGAATAAGTGCCCAGGAAACAGGAAGCAAAGCAAGTAAATATCAACATTTATCATTTTCCTGGTATTCAGTAGTGAGTAAATGTCTTGTGAGTCATTTTAACCAGCTTATTCAACCATCAATTGTTAAAGGACGATTGGCAGCCTCTAACAGATACTACTCTGGATTTTACATTTTATTTGGACAGGAATCTGTTTTATTGCTCTATGGCACCAAACAGGAAGAAGGCGATATTCCTCCAGCCAAGACTGACTTTAAGTTTTGACAGTTTCTGGCTGTGGTAGATGAAAGGAGTCAAAGGCTGATGGAGCAATCACTTCCAACATGGTTATCCTCTTCAGCAAAGCCAAAAGAACAACAAGGCCGATGCCAAACAGAGAATGAGCAACATCCTTTTTGTGACAGTTCGAAATGGAAAGTGTGAGAGATGGACTCTTATTGTTAAAATGTTGTCTAAGGTTTGAGATAAATGTTTGAAAACTATTAATGAATCTCACGGTTCTTGCTCTGAAATGATGCTGCCAGGCTATGTGCGTCAAGGCCACGTTACAGCTAATCTTACATTTCCTGTGAGGTGATAGAACGGTTCTTGTCGATGCACTGAAGCACTGATTCATTTTTCTGATACGTTGGTCCATTATGATCCACAGCACACATGCCCCAGTGGTCTCTATACACTTATTATTACAGATGACTACAGTCTGTTACTCTAATCATGCTCAGTGTGTAAGCTTTAAGATCAGGCTGACTTAATTTACTGTTATGTGAAGATCTAGTGTTTCGTTTTCCTCTTTTTCCTCTTTTTCCTCTTCCATTTGGTTTTTGAGTTTGTTTTGTGGATAATAGGAGGTTTCAGGTGCATTTTGTCTCTTATTAGTGATACAATCTTTCTTTAGATGTATACTGAACTAGCATAAAACAAGGCTAACTGTCAACAGCCATGCTACAGCAGCTCTATGAAGCTGCTAACTGCTATCACTGTGCTAACATAACACAACCATAGTTTGTATCTGTACGTATAGAATTAGTGGACGGAGGAAGCACAATGTCATTCACTGTTTTCGGAACTGCTGTTTTGAAGCCAGTAGTTTGTGATTTGGCCGTCGCCATGTTGGTTTTTTAGAGCCAGACGTGACCATATCTGGACAAAAGGGGCGGAGCTGTGGAAGTGTGCGGGGTCAATGCCATCTTTGAGGGGTCATGGGTGAACTAGTGCTAAACGCTGGCTTACTGACTCAGTAAAACAGTAAACTTCATCGAGCACTGCATAACAGTCATTTTACAGTCTTGTAAAAAAGATTGTGTAACTTATCAACCACAACTACAGTGGAGCTGTCTGTCAGGAAAAAATGCATCTTGTTAAATAAACAGGGGTTCCGAAAGTCTGACTTGGCAGGCGAGCAAGCTGTCATACAGACCTGTCAATCAAAGCCCAGCACCGCAGACATCAAATCCTTGTATTTGATCTGGGATCTTATTAATGGAGGAAAAATTTAAAGACGGACCAGAATACTTATTAGAGTCAAAGTCCTTGCTCCTTGGTCTGTATAAAACCGGACATAGCTTCCGTGGCATCACAGGTTTGTGGACTGCTGTTATGAAGCCTCGAGTCTGGCATTTTGGCCATCGCCATCTTGTTTTTGGAAAAAGAAGTGACCATATTTGGACAAGAGGGTGGAGCTGGAAAGCCTAGTTAAGACTAACAGTGTCATCTAAGCACCACTAAGTTATATTCAGCTACTTGATAAATGTTAACACATGCAGTTGTATTAGACTCTGTCTAGTCTAGTAGAGCTGTCAGAAAAAATATATGTTTTTTTCAATAAAACAGAAGCTCTGAATGTCCAACTCAGCAGCTGTCAATCAAAGGCAGACATTTTTCGATCTAAAGGTGGTAAAGGTGAAAATCGGCAAAAGAAAATGCAAATTTAAGTGCATTTCCTCCACAACTGTTATGCACATATTAAGAGTTGGTTGTTCATCTTCATCATCATCATCAAAATGGTTTAAAAGTCTACAAGTTAGATAATGTTTCATACAGTAATCTACTACCTGACCTGTTGACTGAGGAGCTGATCGACATGAGAGGCAGGTTGTACTTGTCAAAAACCTGAAGCTGCTTTAGCTTTTATTACCTCCCGAACAGAACCACTGGTCTGGATCATATAGTGTTTTTTTCAAACTCTTCTAGGTTTGTCAATGGCTGTTTCTTCAGCTCTTCATACATGGTGGTGTTGGTTGTTTCAATCTAATATGTCATGTATGTGTGTTTCTTGTATTAATTCAGTGAACATTGCAGTTTCCTTATTGGTCCACACACAAGCAAACACGTCATTAATTATTCGCTAAATCGGTTTCCACTGCACTTATTCACATTTAGCTTTTATCAACTTTTCGACCTCTCCCAAGGATAAAAACATCTTTGCAATATTTTGAGTTTTTTCAGAATTTTTGGCATTTCTTTTTTATCTTCTGTTTTTTTTTTATCTGCAAATTGAGAACGCAAATACAAATACAGCTGGATGGAAACGCACCCACACCCGGCACTCACCCACCTGTCACTCACAGTGGCCCCTCCCTTAATTAATGCATCATTTAATATAATTGAAATGAGTGAGTGCTGGAGGGTTTATATCTTTCGGCTGGCCTGGAAACGCCTCGGGCCCCTGGAGGAGCTGTAGGAGGTGGAGAGGGAAGTCTGGGCTTCTCTGCTTAGGCTGCCACCCCCGCATCCCGGACCCAGATAAGCATCAGAAAATGGATGAATGGAGTTATATAAAAATTCACTCCCGATACAGTTGTCATGAATGAGGAAATTAGCTATAGAGACCAATACTGTTTTTTTGTACCAGGCTGTAAACATGTTTATTTCTTGTTTTGAATTGAAACTTAAGGTAAGCTACTGTGCACACCTTCTCTCTGGTGGAAAATGTAAAAAGTCAAAAAAGGAAACATTTAAAATCACTTGATGTGTGAGTTTCCCATGGGTAGTTAATGTAGTCAGTGTTACAACAGCTATAGGAACTGGCTGTATTGAGATCCATCCTTCCCATCGTCATAATACATAAAGTTAGTGTCTTTGCTTTCAGCCTGACTCTCAGCTCAGTTTTGAATCATACTGTGACAGAAAAAAGCAAACAGACATAACGGAGAGAAAAAGACAGATGGTTCACGAGGTCCCTGCTTCAGCTGGGGTGACGAGCTGCAGGGGTCAGAGGTCAGGTCAGATTCAGACACTTACAAGACATTTTATCATGTGCACATGTTGACATACCTACACGGCACACGCACAAGCAAAGACAAGAAGAAAAGTGATCTATAGACGCATAAAGAAGAGGCAGGGTGAATGATGAGCAGAGATGGAATCAGGTCGTATTTTGTTCGGTGTTGTCCAGTTCATGTGTTGGATACAGCATCTGTATCCCACACACAGACCACCCAACCTTTACAACATACACCATACTTTGTTTTTTAGACAGTCCAAAAATGAATACTTCATTGTGAACAGATTAATGTCATGTTGTTGAACAAATGGTCAGACCTGTGTCCACGTGGTTCTAATTTTATTAACATTTAAGACCATACACACGATCGTTTTCAGTTTTTACTATTTATTTTTGAACTTTCACTATCAAGTGTACATGAGGCCATACTGGAGTCCGCACAGTAAACTAGAGGTTGATTTAGTCTCTAGCTCCACCCTGTGGTTGTTCTGTGACATTACCTGTAAAAATCCTAAACTTCAAGTTCAATTGTTGGACCTTCTTTGCTTGATTTACACATTGTTTTTGTAATAATGATCTGATTTGTGTCACACTATCATAACTTAAGTATTTATATTGTGGATCGTTTTATCTGCACAATGACTGATCAACCAAAGCAGTTAAAATGATGACAATTTTAGTATTTAACCTCTGAAGGACAGATATCTGGAAGTCTCCTGTTAATATTGAACTCTGAGTACTTTGATTTGAGGTAGAATATTACTAAGTATTAAGTATTCAAGTAGTTAAGTACAACTACTTGTACAGTATGTACAAGTAGTTTTGTACATAAACAAAAAGATGAAATGTTCGTTTATGGGTTGTATGTACGGTAAACTCTACTACATTGTCACAAAGATGAAGCAAAGATAGACACCGACTAAAGCTGAGAAGTAACAGTCAGGCTTCAGATGCATCTGTTGCACAAGGCCGTTTAGTTCTTGACTCTCCCAGGTAGGCCTCGTTTGCTCTGAATTCTGGGTAAACATTGAGGCTTCAAACCTCTCAGTTCAAGATGCTTGCAAGAAAGTCTAGAAAAAATAATGCATTTTAATGTGGGAGGGCTTGACATTTACTCAAGTCAGTTTTGTTACCATTGACTGAATAATTGACGCTGTTCAACACTTTTTATTTCCAGCCGTTACTATGGTCTTTAAGAACATTTTATCTTCTCATTTCTCATTCCAATTCATTGTTAAACATCGTACAAACCACAAATTATGACCCGTTTCCTCTTTTTTGTAGTATAGTAAAACACCAAAATACTGCACAATAACTACTTTGACATTTCATACTTTAGTACTTTTTCCTGATACTTTTACTAAAGTAAGTACTTTTACTTTGGCAGTAGAGTATTTCACAGCGTGGTATCAGTACTTTTACTTGAGTAAATGATCTCAATACTTCTGAAACTACTCTCTGAGACAAACTACACTGCATCTGTCTATATACTCCTGAAATCAACAGCCCACATCAGCCTTTTCATTTAATAATCCATTTTAATAAATAAATACAGAAAAATAGGTTCATGGCTCCAAAGACAAGTTACAATGCAGGTCAGTAGACACAGCAGGGGGAGACAGGCTGCAATCACACGGGAACAAATAATGGGATTTTATCCGTCTTCTGCACAGATTATATGCTTCCATGAACGATGAATAGAAGTGATAATCACATTTCACGTGACATCCGCTTCTTATGTGGGTCAGGACCATCTGATCGCAGGTCACGAGTTAAAAATCCAATTTGTTGTACCCATGAAGCTGCAGTGACAGACGGGATGAAGCTGTTTACTGAAGCAGAAGAGGAAGATGAACAGTAGCTTATTGTACAGCTTTGGGCTTTTGTGACTTTACAAAACTTTACACTTCTTGTCTCAGCTTCAAGAGAGGCAAAAATACAGTGTGTATGTGAAACAGAAACACACATAGGCATTAAACGTGAAGTAACACCATGCGGAGGGAGTCCTCGCTGTCTTTCGGTCTAAGTGGCCGACGCATCTATTCATCAGTTCAGGATACTGCTTGTAAGAAGCTACCAGCTACAGTAGTCACACCGTGTGCAATTCATCATTCAGTGAGTTACCTCAAAGAATTTACAATTACAGAAGAGCAATGTCCTGCCAAATCCAAGACACATGGAGGTATATTGTGAGAAATAACAGTAATAACATGCACAAAGTCACGTATCTCCCCTACGGATGAGACAAGCAATATCTTTGTCATATTATTAAAAAAAAACAATAAACTTCATATACTTCTTATATCTGCACTCAAAGTGAAATTATGACCAATTATAATTTAGCAGAATTAAAAAGAATAAGCTGTGGAAGACCTGCATCCCAATCAATGGTCAATGATCAAAAGTACTGTACAGTCAATTTAAGACGCGAGGATTAAGAGAACATTATAGAAACATTTCCATCTTAAGCATATATTATACATCATATCATATCATATCATATCATATCATATAACAGTCTCAGTCTTTCTTTATAAGAGCTTATATTAAGAGCTTTTAAACCACCAGAAGAAGCAGGTTGTGCAAAGGGAAGAGGAAACGAGCGCTACTCTGTAGCAGAAGCTGGTTTGAAGTTTATTCTAGTACATTTATAGAAAATATGAAATAATGCATCTACTGAGTGTTAGTGCTCCGACATTCTGACTTTTAGAGCTTCTACTTAAAAAGTCTTAAGGCCTTTACACACTGGAAGAGTTTATTTTTTTCCCAAAACGATTAATCTGCATGTCAATATGTGTTTTCAAGCTGCTATTTTTTAATTAGTACTTTCATATAGAACGCAAATACTATCTGTCGATGAAGCCGCATTTTTATTTTTTTTTTGCAAGGATTTCTCTGAGCTTTCGCACCGTGAATGAAGGCATCAACCAGTCGCATTGTGCTTAACGGACATCACATCACAACAATGGTGAACCTGTTGAGTGTATTTGTAGCTGCTCTTTTTTTTTTTTTTATGAAAAAGACAAAAATTATAAAGACAATGAATTGAGGGGCAAGGGAGCAGCATCGGCAAACAAATATGCAATCAGGACAGTGAGTAGTAGGTATCGACTGATATGTTTTTTTCATGGCTGAAAAAAAAAAAACAATATAGATTATTAGTAACCAAGGAGACAGATGACCCATATTTGGAACTCATGCACATTTGCAAAAAAGATTAAAATCTTGGTGTTAAATTTTAGAATAATTCCAACTGAAAACTTTGTTGAAATGCCTTCCCATACTGAAGTGGAGGGATTATAACTAAGTACTAGTGAATAAATAAATGTTCTTTTCTCATTTCACGATTACTCCTGATATGTAACTACTCAGATGTGCTGTGATTGGTTACATGTTACGAGTAACGGCCTGCTGGAAACCACACAGTGAAGATACCAATAACGGTCCATACCGATGCCAACAATCGCAAAAAATGTGATCCGATAATCGGTCTATCCCTAGCGAGTAACTTATATAATCAAATATTATTAATCAAAAACGTGAGTTGCTTTGTGTCGCTTTAACCTGCACATAGAAAACCCAAAGGAACAGAGGACACTGGTCGGACACATTGGAGCACACACACAGGCTGCATACGAGTGATCCAGGTGATCTCGAATGCATCATTTCTTTGTGAAGGATGACGGGGTAGTCGTAGTATTTACCATCGTCCCCGGTGTGTAAAGGCCCTTAGAGTCAGAACCCAGGTGACACAGTATGAAAACCACTGAATCGTAATAGGCACCTTTTAAACAAACAAAATGGACTATAGCTTATTTTACTAACAACGGTTGCAGACATCATGTCTCCTCACAGCCTGTAAATTAAGTCCTATTCATTAAAGTCCTTTTCCGTCCTTTAGGTCCTGTTTTGTTCATGCTAAGCTACAGATCAGACTCAAGTCATCGTAGTTCTATGTTGCTTCTGTACACAGCAGCAAATGGATGAGGTTCTAGTGAGTGGGACTACTGTGCTGTACACCAAGACTAGCTTAACACAGTGTTTATTTGTTACATGAGCACAATGCTAGGACTGAGTGTTGGTGCGTATGGAGCTGTACACGTCCCGTCCTGTACACGTCGCATGCTGAGGGCCTTTTGCTCCTGGTCTGTGCAGGAGAAAGGCTCAGCAGGGAGCTCTTCACACACATGTGCTCTGTAGCCCGCCACCTGCTGACTGCTAAACAGCCGTTATGTCCCTGGTGAGCGTGCGGTGCTGTTGAGTCTATAGCACATGGCAGCAGTTGTACTGAGCCAGCGGCAGTATCTTGGACTTGTTTTGTGTTGGTATGTTGAAGGCCAAGGCTTTCTCACACAGAGGAAACTGAAACAGTCTCTCGCGCAGCTTTATGCTGTGCCGTTTTCCCGGCTCTGCCCTCGGTGCGGCGTCCGGACCCGTGTTCTGAGACCCCAATGCATTGTGGGGTTGAGATCTGTCTGTTGAAAGGTCGTCTCTGCCGCCTTCTTCTGTTCTCTCATCTTGTTGTCCTTCTCGTTCCTTCCCGTTCAGGCAGAGACCTGCAGACAGAGCAGGGGCTGAGGGTACAAAGGACTGGGAGTCGGTGTGCAGAGGACGGGGTTTGTTGGTGTTATTGTTGGGCTCTGTCTCTTCATCCTCTGCCTGGTCTGGACTTGTTGGATCTGGCTGATCCTGGGAGCACTGTTCGTCTAAACCAGGTGGAGGAGATAGAGGGACTTCAGGAGTCGGACTAAGGGGCTTGTCTCCATGACTGACTGGTTGGTCTGAAATCACTGACTCACAGTCTTTGTCCTCCATGTTCATCTCCACTTTGTCCTCTTTTTGTTCCTGCTCCTCCTCTTCCATTATCTCCAGTGAGCCTTCCTCCCTTTGCTCCTCTTCCCTGCTCTCTTGATCTCCATGTAGCACCTCCTCAGCTTCTGCTACTAGTGGCAAAGGCGGTGATGCCAAACCTTCACTACCCTCCTCCTCCTTCTCCTCCTCCTCCTCGCCCTCATCCTCCTTCTCCTCCTCTTCCTCCTCCTTCTCCTCCTCCTCCTTCTCCTTCTCCTCTTCTTCTCCCTCCTCCTCCTCTTCTTCTTCTTCCTCCTCCTCCTCACAGATTTGCTGTAGCGCAGGCAGGTTCTTGGCGACAGGAGGCTCCTCGGCCAGAGGTGGCCGCAGGGTGAAGCTGGGGCTCGGTTGCCAAGGTGCAGGGAATGTGGGCTGCGTCGAGGGCCTCACAGCAAGCAAGTCCCCGCACTCCGGTGCTCCTGAGCGGGGAGAGCTGGGAGAAAGGGCCCCTGAGAGCCACTGGGGCGGGGCCTCTGGGCTGAGCAGGGCATTATCCAGCCCCTGCAACCAGTCATGACCCTCAATCTCTTCAAGTGATGCACGGCGAGAAGGATCCTTCTGGAGCATCCTGGAGATCAGACTGACAGAGAAACAAGGGTTTAGGGAGATTATGATGTGTTCTACTTTTGTTTTACTGAAATATGCATCCAACCCCGTCTAACAGAAATTACATTCCTATTCTATTCCACCCACTATTAAAATAAGATAACGATACTGATATTTGGGCGAGCGATAAACAACATAGATCCATATGACATGGCAGCACAAGACTGGATTACAGAACCCGATGCACTGCACTAACTCCACTCACCCTGACATTGTGAATGGTGTCAGGAAACAGATTTGAAACTTAGTGGTCAAATTTCAGTAACAGGCTCTGTTACAAACGCAAATCATAAAAATGAACATGGTTTATGAAAGAATGACAACCTCAAATCAGCCGAACGAACAGTAATGTCGTCTTTTACGTTTATACTTTGTTTTTTTTTGCAAAGTGCATATACTTTGTACAGTGTAAATGTTACACATCTCTTGAAGTTGTTTATCATTATGTTAAACTTTGTTGTTTTATCCATCAGATGTGACCAATTTGACCACTTCAACAGGCACAGGTAATAGAGGGTGTTCCTCACAAGATGGCGCCCCGTCACAACAAGCAACGCATTGTGACGTCGGCTTCACATTCTCTCTATAATTAATTTGCAAATGGAATTACGTTTTGTCGCAAAAGTAATCCTGCCAGCAATAAATGATCTGGGACTTTGCCACCAAAGAGTGGAGTTCACATCCCGACTCCAGTCAGTTCTTAAGTTTAGACCAAAAACAGCGCTTCGGGTAGGGCTGAGAAAATATCGCGGCTTGAATAAATCAGTACATTTTTAAAAATCACATCTTTGCTGATTTTGGTATCGTTCCCAAAACCCTATTAAAACTTTCAGTACCTAAACCCAACTGTGCAAAGTGTAATAATGCTCCTGATATTGTAAATCAGCTTTTCTGCTGCCAAAAAACAAACGAAATACGGTCTCTGCCAAGAATTTACATTTAGATTCATGATCAACCTTTTTACCACGTGGAAATTACATTAATTAACAATGTTTAATTATGTTCACATAAAAAGTAATCAGGCAGCTTTACAAAAAACAGAACTGCAGCCTTTGCAGCAAAGTTCGTAAAGTGACCACAGCTGACCTTATATGTATTTGATCTAGGTCGCGTCTTAAACTTGGATGAAATGAAATCGCCTGAAACCTGTGTCTGTTTGTAATGTCCACAAGGTTGTTCTGTTCTATTTAGCTCCTTTATTACAATTATCATGTGACTGAGGGCTAAGTCATATGACAAGTGTTGAATCAGACGTTCTGAGTTGTGTCTGCAGACTCAGATAATCAAACAAACCATTTTTTTTTCTGTCTATCTCCTTCAAACCGCCGTTGAACAAACAGAACTGGAAATAAGTGCATGAAGGTGTTCGTTCTGAAAGTTTGAGAACAAGAACTGTGTAAAGTTACAGCTCGCGTTTCACATGTGAGCTGTATTTCTGCTGCTCTCGTTTGTGGCGCAATCTGTACCAAACTCATCGATTACACAGAGGTTATTTTAAAACTGCTGACTTCACCATCCTGTGTTAAAATGTGCTGCATTTAAAGGAGAAGGCTTTAATACTTTTACATCCAATCCAAATCCAATCAGGACACGTTTTAGTTCATCTCTCAGTACTTTATGACTTCTCACCCTTTTGGTGACTTAAGTCCATTAATTCCTACTGAAGACCTTATCTCTTCTACGACTGCTGATATACGTATATCAGTGCTGAACAGCTGGGCGCAGTAGCTTTAAGCAAATGTTAATTATAGAGAAATAAAAAGTGCATTCGTTAGTGGCCATTTCCTGCCGCTAATTTATAAACATGTGGTGATTTTATTTACCTCATGTCTTTACAGCAGAAGGGTGGTATATGAGGACATGAGGGCTGTGCAGTACGATCAAAATCTCATATCTGATGTATGAAGTACTCACATTTGATTATTTTTCTCCTTTTAACTTATTCATTGTGGTTTTTTTCAAGGGATTTGTGCCCTACGTATTCAGTCAGAAGGCTGCAGTAACAGTATCTCATCTTTGAAGGTCGACTTGTGTAGAGTTTCAGTGGATTTCATTTTACTTAAATAAAACACTGTTAAGTATTAACAGTGCCTATGTTTACATGCACAAAGTATTCTTTTTTTCTGGCTTCATTCTGAAAGAGACAAAAATCCTCCTAAGTTGTTAGTAGGAATAATGAAATGAAAACTGATATTCCACTGATATTCCTGTTTACGTGCAACCGAATTTTTTTTTTTTATGGTTTTGTCTGTCTCTTTCATTTGATTGGCTCATATCCAAAAACCTATTGATATTGTTTTTCATAGTGTGTACAAGTAGGCGTGTTTCTCCTTCCCATCAGTTTTCTTTGGAGCATGCATCTCTACCAGAGATGATCTTTGTCTTTACCCCAGCTGACCGTAAACAGGGGCCTGAGGTAAATCCTACAAATGAGACTCATATTCTGAATGTGCTGTATACATGTCCAAAAAATGAATGCTCATATAACCGGAATGATATCAGCATATCTCACACGTTTTAATCAGAAAATGCTCCATTCGGGAAAACGGCTAACTCAGAATATCCAAACAGAATATGCTGTTGACATGACATCTGTAACAGTGGAATATTAGTGTGCATGTGAACGTACTCAACAAGGACATGAAATCATGTGGAAGCCTTTCACTGCGGTTTCAGTGTTTACCTCAGTGTAACCTCACTGAGGCTGCAGAAGCAGTACAATCTGTGTTGATAGTATTTACCCTCCTTTCCTGAGCTGAGGACAGTATGTGTGTGTTTGGGTAGGAGGTGCAAGGAGTGAAGGGTAAGTGAGAGGACACGAGTAGGTGTGAGATGTATTTTATTCCCGGAGTTTGCCTATGTCCGTCTGACAAGACTGAATAACAGTTCAAGGTTCAGCAGCACAGATATATTAGTGTTAAATAAAACCATGGTCAATATTTGTTCACCAGCAGCTGAATTATAAAGCCAAGACGTATATTCATTGTTTTAATATGAACTGCATTCATGGCATAGCAGAGAAGCCTCTATGATAACTAGGACACTAAAATTATCCACTGAAACGCACACTAATGAGAGAATTTTACGGTCAGTGGCTCCTTAAGACAGTCACCCACCACATATACAGCACAAAATCTCTGCCTTTAAATGAGGAATCAAACTACGGTCAACATAGAGAACAGGCAAACATGATGAAATCACTTTGAATATTACAGACAACTCAGACAATTTTCATAGTCTAACCCTAGTGCGATGTGCGTTTGTGTTTGCATGCTGTGCAGTGTGTGCACTCACTCTCTGCAGCCGTCTGAAATGTGTTCGGGGACGGAGTAGCGACAGTCCAGAATCATGACCAGAGTCTCGCTGTCGTTGGTTTCTTGGAAAGGAGGCACTCCACACACCAACATGTACAGGATGACCCCCAGAGACCAGATATCTGGAACACACACAAGCACAAAATTTAGCCCTAAATAGCAAATTATCTCTGGATTTAAAATAGTCCACAATCCCCCTGTTCACTGATCATAGTTAGAAAGACTTGATGAGTGACATTTAAAAATATTTGACCTTTCTTCTTTAATTTGAACTTTGCCCCACAAAAGGATTCACTTTGATCCAGAGTTAAATAATGGCACTCAAGCAATGAAAGTCTATTTTCTTACACCTCTTCCTCATCTTACACAGGCAGGTCAGAAGTCAGAGGTCAGAGGTCAGGGTGAGTAGGAGAGCATCTCCCATGTTCAGGAATATTAAAGGGTCACATGAGGCTAACCTTCTAGGGACTAGCGTAGCATCGATGCTAAGCACGGACATGTTTTCCATGTTTTACCTTTGAACCGTTTATGCTTTTGGAGGCAACTTGAATGGTTCCTTTACGATAAATCAGGCCGATTTACCGTACGTGCAGTCCTGTTGTCTGTTGTCTAACTCACTGGAGTGGACAGTTTTTTAGCAGCTAGTAGAAGAGCGTAGGTTTCCAAACAAATAGAGTATGAGAAAGTACATGAAAAAGATGAAATATACTGTCAAACTGGGCTCAGGCATTATTTTACACAAATATGCCTTCGCATTATTTAGACATTATTCTATTTTTTATTTTATTTTACTTATTTTATTGACAGAGAGGTCGTCTATTTCCCAGTGATATACTACCCTTGGATAATACACCTCTATCAGAGCCAAAGTCATTCTAACATTTTATATTATCCTTGATATATGACTAACTGTGCATTTTTTTCCGTTAAATGTTAGTGTTTAGGTTTCAATCCTCACTGGCCTCATGATTCCATTTGATTATGATTCACGTGTCAACAATGATTCTCGATGCATCTCGATCATCTTACTGCACATGGCTGCATTCAATTCAAGCAGCCAGGTAAATATGAACTCCCTTTTATGTAGAAAATGCTTTCAAAAATACTACAGCAGTCTGCAATATAAACAGCTGTATCTTTTCAATACCAGTATGTTTGAGCCACATTGGTATGTAAACATTACAAAAACAGAACATAAATCCTTCTGCAGTGTATTATTACAAGTAGAGATGTGAATATTTACGTCAGTTTTTATTTGGTTTGTTTATTATTTGTTCTTGTGTTCAAGTGAATCCAGCCTGATTACTCTTTCTTGAGCTACTTTCTAGCTTTTCCTTAAACTCAGTAGATATGAAATCACCTCCAAGCACACTGAGAAACCAGTGGAAGATACAAAAAGTGTAAAAACTGCTGACTAACAATTTTTATACTTTTTGTATCTTCCACTGGTTTCTCAGTGTTCAACATTGCTATTGCCGTCTCCATCCTCTTTCCAGTCTGTAGAATATGACACGTCCACAACGGTTCACACTTCAGGTCAAGGTAACGTCTACTATCTTTCGGTTCCAGCTAGGGACCCAAATATACTATTCAACAAAATAGAAGTTTTCACTGGGCTTTTTCTTTTTATGTCAAATATGATATGTTCACACAAAGGGTGACTTTACACTTCATCAGAAAGAAAAGTTAGGTTTCCCTGAATCACATGACGTACAACACTTGATACGGACTTAAAGAAGGAGCTCAGAACTGTGGTTAGATGTTTCCTTGTCTATGTAGGCTTTCAACGTATTCCAATCAATTCAATCAAAGAAAAAAAACAAAAAAGAATGAGAAAATGGATGTGTGACTGCTGGATGTCCGGTTTACGCGTCTGAAGAGTCAGGCCTCAGCTGCACACATCTGGGCTGGGTACATTTGACCCTGACTCACACACACACACTTCCTGGTGCTGACCAACAGTGCTGACACTGTGTTCTTTTCCCGTCTCCTCCCTTTCCTTTCCTTCCCCTCCTCCTCCCTCCTCTCTAACCTCCGTGCAGACATAGAGAGATGAGGTCCATACAAACTCAGAACAGCCTGAACCAGACGAGAACACTGTGGCTGCTTCAAGGAAACACGCTCACGCATGCAGAGGAAAGAGCTGAGGGCTGAAGGCCATAACAAACAGAGGGCTTGTTGTGGTGTTGCGTTATTCTGAGAATGATCTTGCTTTCCTCCTCTCATTTCTGTTTCTCGTCTTGTTAGGAACACTGAACATCGAGTTCACGTTGTGTGTGAATCGTGATGTAACAGTGGAAATATACCCAGATCATGTATCGAAGAAATGCCGTTTCTGTTAATATCGCATTTGTTTTATGGGTCATTTAAAAGGCAAATTTTTTTTTTTTCCGTTACTGCTGTCATAATGATTTTTGTCACTTTTGACACTGTAGAGCTTTACACAGAGGAATGAACTCACACATTTCCAACTTCCCCTGTTCAGCATAATGGGCTAAAATACAGAAACAGCTGCTCTGCAAATCAGGATCATTAACAAAAACTATGACTACGACTAAAAACTAGCAGTCGATAACTAATTATGTTAACTGAAATAAAAACAAAAGTGATGTGAAAACTAAATAAAAATTGCAATGTGACACAAACTAAAGCTTTGCACAATAGGAGACCTTAAATTATATTTGATGTCATACATTCTTTCATCCTGCCTTCCTAAACTAAAACTAGTCAGTTCTTAAAAGTAAAAGTTCTTGTGTCCTTGTAAAACTTACCAAAACCAAACATACACATGTTAAATATCCATGCATTCTCGCACGTACCAGTCCCATGTGTGATAAGCATTCAGCCATTGTCCCACACTACACACTGATGGTCCAAACAACGGCCTTCAGTCCTCACCATACAATGTACACTCGCATGCACGCTCACGGACACGCTCATTTCTGTCAAGAGCAGTGTTATGCAACAGGAGGAGGAGAAGCCACTGAGGCTGGGAGTGTACTTTTCTCTGCTCACTGGGGAATATCACACGTTCTCACCATGCATTACTGGCCTGCTGACAGCACAAACATGAGCTCCCAACGCACACAAAGATGTGCGCATCCGAGACAGAGACTATCCAAGACCAAAACGCACAACGCCTTCATGTTTACTGACGCAGGTGTGTTTGAAAAGACAGCAAAAAAAAAAAAAAACCTGTTGACTGACATTCTGAGCTTCTGCTTCGTTCAGCAGGAAGCCACAAAGGAGCGGAGTGCCTGACTGTGACCCTTTAACTGTGTATTTTAAGAACAAATACGTCACAACGGGTCAACAAAGCCAAAATCTCTTCCAAGTTCAGACAAAAAAATGTCGTTTTCTTTTGCCCTCATTTGGAAGACAAACCCAGAGTATCCCAGAAACCACTAAATATGACTCACTGATTAAAACATGTGTGTTGAGGTTATCAGACACTAATAAATGTACTGAATTACATTAATACAAAAATCACCACTTATCCAGCCACTTTTCTCATGATTCTGACAAGTTATTATTATTTTTATAAGATCATCATATTAGTCTGACGTTATGTGATAAAGCTGGAAAACAGATACTTTATGTAAGTATACTGTGCTTGCAGAGGTGCGTTGTGTCACTGTTTTTTGATTTTGTGTAGCCACCTTTAGCTCAGATGGCAATCCTATTTGAATCTGCCTTGCACAATATTATTTCCCCAAATAGTTAACGTTTGCTCTTACAGAAACTGTATTTTTATTAACAATGGGCAGATTTTGTACTTGTACATTCGTTAGAAAAAAAAAGTACTTGCGAACATCTGTTATTTTGTGAAATGCCCCAAATCAGTTGTGAAAACAAACTTCGTTTCCACTTCATGCATTTTAACTCACGCTCACAGCTGTTGCCCAAGAAACTTAGTCATCGTCAGTGTTGCACAATTTTCCTTTCAAAATGATGTGATTGTTCTTGGCTTCTGTTGCTAAGAATAATACTTAGAATTTTCAACACATAGTTTTGCAAGCGTTGGAAGCTTTGATATAAACAGTGCTGAAGGCTTTCAGGTTGATATGAAAACACTTACAAAGGGCTTTTGTCTGGTTATTCAGCTCCTTCATCTAAAACTAGATGTTTGTTTACAGGGGGCTTTCCATGTGTTTCACACAGAAGGCTAATAAACCATCCTCACGATCAAGTGGAGAAAGGTTTTGATGGAACAGTGAACAAAAGCAGCAGCATGGATTGCCATTATTCCAAATGAAACTTCAAAGAGCTTTAATCCAACTTGACCTCAGACTTCACTGACTTTTTTCCAACCACACATCTTATGAAAACAAAAAGGCACATACCAAAAACATGCCATTCACAGTCAAGTTTAAGAAAGACAACATTTCAGATTTTAACTATATTCTTTAGAATTCATTAAAGTCATAAAGTGACGTCACATGGTCTGTTGGGCTCCAAATAAATAAGACATCTAGGCCAAAAAAACCCCAAAGTACTTTAACAACATCAGCTTCAGTCCCTCATTACAGTTTTGTCCAGGGATAAGGGGACAGTAACTCTGGTCCACACTCAAACATATGCTGAATGCCACTCGCCATAAAACAGAAAAAAAGAAGGAGAGGAAGTCAGTTTGGAGCTATTGTAGAAACATGGCAGCTCAACATGGTGGACATGTTCCCTCTGTAGATAATAAATGGGTCATTCTAAAGGTAACCAAAACACAATTCTTATTTGTAAGTGATTATACACTACTGAAAACATACTTCTGAATATTATATTGTATTTCTGCAATTAGATTCTACTAAAGCCCTGCTAAATCTTACACATTGGACCTTTAAAAGGTTAATGTATGCAAGGAGGAATCTTTCTAGAACAAAGATAAGTCACATTACCTGTCAAAAGCAGAACATACTCCACCAATCTGGGTCTTCCTCACTTCTCATCTCACATGTTCTTTATTGCCAAGCCTGACTTCTCCATCATAACTCACCTAACACTCAATATGTAAGAGTTTACAGCACATATGAAGACAAAGTTAAACTATTCTGGATTTCAGTCTCACAATAGATTTCAGCAGTAGTGACCACAATAAAAAGAGAGAGAGTGGGTTTTTCTTGTGTGTGACCCGATGTGTGACCCTAATGTGAAGCCCGACATTAACACTTACTGTACGCACATCCATGCGCACAGTAATGGTCATATATTATGTAACTGAAAGCAGTATTTATCCTTGTCAAGAGCAAGATGCCCTGTGGACCTTCCTGTCTCTCCTCTGCATCATATGACTATCATCAAACAAACACCACACACAAACACACACACAATGTCCACAAACAGAACAGACGTATTGTATAGCTCTGAAGGAATAACAGCGAGTTAACTGTTTGTATGAGACAGAGCAGTGTGTGAGTGTATAGATGGTTTAATGAGTCACCTTACTAAGCAGAGATCACTAAGGGACATCTCTTCCTCTGTGCAGCTCAGCACTCGGGATTATCACACACAGGACAAACACAGCCACACACGGAGAGAAAGGGATGAATGCACGCACACACTAGGCCTACATGATGTGAGGAAAACTTGCAATGTGCCATAACATTCTCCAGTATTGTGATGACAATATGATTTGCGATAGATAAATATATTTCCAAGTGTGTGTATTAGCTCTCCAGGTCCTTTCTGCTTTAAGGTACACTGCTAAAATAGAGCCCGAACATACCCGATACCCAGCCACACATCAATACCTGAATACTCAACCAATTAAACAAAACATTAGTTTGAAAGGTCGATATGTAAGATTCGGGCACGCTCGTGAGCTGACGTGACGTTTGTGTTGGAGTCTGTGTTGTGCTGGGATCTGGTCACTTGGGGACGTTGGCCAACTCCATTTCTAAGCTAAAGGTAGCTAATGTTGTACACTGTCGTCACGGAGAGAAGAAAAGAAGACAGGAACTGAAGAAGGGAATCTGACATCTCTTCTGATTCCAAAATATTCCCAGAGAGCAAAAGGTCTGTTATTTTTCAGCACAAGGTCTTCATCGACCATATTTCGCCTCTTCCCCTCTTCATCCTCAGCTGTGGTGCTGGCTAACCTTGCAGCTGCCACCAAATTGACACCAATTAATGCCAGGGTAGCTGACGCCTAAAATGTTTGCATGCTGAGTGTGAATGCTTCCGCGTGTAAAAGAAAATATTTTTCTAATTCACTGAATTTCAGGCAGGCTTTGCAATATGTGCATGTCCATGAAAATGCAATGTATTGGCCTGCACTTAGAGGACTTCACACCGACATATATTATCTTTTTGACATACCTTAACCACAACATACCTAAACCTTACCGTAAAAACAAGTAACGAACGTAGTCATTTACAGTGTGGGACCCGCATTAATTTGTCCCCATAATGTAAAAACACACATTTCCAGGTGTGTGTGGGTGATGGAAGTATACATTCCTGTCAAACCGATGACATAATCCTGATATACCGAGGTTGAGTGACTCATGTTGGTGTTGAACAAAAAAGTGCACTTCAGATGAAGTGAAGCAGAAAACAGTCTTGGAGGAGGGTGGAAAAGGAAGAGGACCCACAAATAGATTTAAATGGATGCCCTTCTTGTGGACACATTTAGAAACAGGAAGCAACATGAACTAAAAGGAACTAACAACTCATAAGTCATGTTGAAGATATGGATGTATGTGAACAGTGTTTCCTCACTCTGTGCTTTTTACACATAGTTTATATAATGAAAAACTATCCTTACCATAAAAATATGTATGTCATGTGCACTGAGGCAACATCACAAGATATTACGAAAAAGAGACAACTCAAGAACTCAAGTGTAGGCGCCGTTTCCTCTAAATAAAACCAAAGCTAGGTTCTTCTGCCATATTAACAGCTCATAACTGCAGTTGGGACGCATTTGTATTCGGTGCAGATGCATCTGTCAGAATTAACAGCCCCTAAATCTGATCCAGATTAGCAGATAAGACCACCAACTTCCTTGAGGTGGCAAAACTGTATCATGCCTACAGAAATGCAGGACCAAATGCTCATAGTTTTTATGACATCAAATTCCACAGTCGATCCACCTTCCTCACCTCTAACATCAGACTGATCCCAGCAGTACAGACGCTCTACTACGGATAAAACCGATGCATGGTACTTTCTCTTTCTGTTATCTATCTTTTTTTCTCTCTCTCTCTCACCCTAACACACACTCACAGACACACACTAACACGTACACAAAGTGCTTGCTATGCAGTGTGAGAGCCCAGTGGTGAGCTGCAGTGTTTGGTTCCACTGCAGAACGTGCCCAGTTGGCTCACGACTGACTGGCTTGCTTAGACTGACCCAGATACACACACTAATCCTTCACAGAAATACACACACATACTACGAACACACGCAGATCCATACACATACACACTAGCATGAACACATACAAGCACATAAAGATGAGGGGCCACACGCACACATAAAGACGCAATACAATATATAGGAATACACTCACAAGGTCAAGGGACAAACACAGCCACACTCACACACAGTCAGAAAGTGATGAATGGGCAGACACACACACACACACGCATAGGCTCATACAAACAGACACAATTAGAAACACGTCAGCCCTCAAGCTGAACTTAGCA
>JAPQRN010000022.1:3278101-3313995 GCA_037367275.1 Coranthus polyacanthus
AGGACATCTCATGTCAATAACTATCACTTCCTTATTATTAACCTACTTTGCAACTATTACCATTTTATTACTGAGCTTTAAAATAATGTAGTGTAGGGCTGCCAAAAACGTCCCAATGTGAGCTACCCCATGTAAGAACTGGAATTTTTTTTTTTGCACTTTTTTGTGATTAAAAAAAAAATCTCGTTTTGAATGAACTGCCTACACGTTGGACCTGAGACCTGACCCTGCGATGATGGGTTTGCAAGAAGGCCTTACTTTTATTAAAGCATCACAAAATAATATGAAACATATATGACGTCTTGTTTGACATGTGAGTTTAACAAAATGCAAGGTTCACAGATGGTAAATATTGTTTTATTTCCGTGTTCCTTTCATACACAGTTGCCCCCGTTTGCGATCTGGTGTCATGCTGTTTCTTTTCGGATGTTGCCACTAGGAGTCGCCAGAGTAAAACATTTGTAAAGGATAAAGGCTACCAGTTTGAACAAATACAAACAGTGATGGATGAAGCGTGCAGTGTAATGGATGATGTTGTTCAACAAGTCTGTTGTGTGCGTGTTTTATTTTAGTACATATGTAACTGAAATAATGAGGTAAAATCTCAGTGGGACTGCTCGCCAGAAATATACTGCAGGTCACCTTAGAATAACAGTTTTTTCTGCAAGGACAGGGATTCATTAGGGTTTGTAATGAAAAATATACATGTCTCATCGATAACACTGCAGTAAAAAGAAACAGAAACAGATGATCCGCAAGAACGGTGCAATGAAAGCATCCATGCCTCAGATATAATAGAATATAGACTCGACTCCTTCAAAACCACGGATTCTCTCCGGGTTAGATGGTGCCCCTGATGAAAACGATCTTAATGTGGTGAAATGGCCCTTTAGTTTAGATTAAACAAAAATGAAAAGGCAGACCAAGCAGATATATACATAGACATTTATTTACAAACACATTTGCATTTGCATAGACATTTAAAATTCCAAAATAAAAGTTGTACGATATTATAGTAAACAGATTTAGAAAATATTATTCTTTTTTTTTTTGCTGCATAATTTAGCACAAGGAAAAGTTCACTTGTCAGAATGAAAGCTTAAAGCTGTTGTGTTCATCCTCATTATATAAATATACATAAATAAGATCTCTATGTACTTCATTCCAACACGTGGATTCATTTCACTTCGCAGTGCAGCCCATGCATCATCATTATATATTATCATACTCCTCATCTCATCATTATCTCCATCATCATTACAAACATCAAAAAATAGATTTTTGGTTCTTTCAAAACAGTGCCTTTGTGTTACATAATCGAAGTGATGATTCTTCAAGATGTCTCGCTCATTCAATAGACACACAACGGTTACCGTTTTACATAAAGTGATAAAGTGTATTGGACATAACATGACACGTTTTGCTGTTGAAGGCCTGCTGAAACCTGGTTTTATTATTAAATGTTGATACAGTGTTTTGGCCACGTAGCCCTCAGAAGGTTTACCTGAAAAGACTCTGTTATTGCTGCACTGAATTACGTTAGATTAGACTGGAACTCTTTTTTTTTTGTTTTCTTCAAAAAGTTTGTTTCTGAGAACAGATGTATGTTTACTTTACATAGTTAGGAATATACTGTATGTACATATATATATTATGTATGTATGAGTTTTTCTTCATACCAGAAAACTGGATTAAAAAAATCTCTGCTTTCATTGTGCTCTCCTTTTTTTGTAAATAGTCTGAATTAACTTTGTTCTGCTTTAGTTATCAGTGTTGTTGTCGTGTTTAGAAGAGACTTTGTGAGGATCAGCCAGTCGCTGTCGTACCCTCCCGCTGTGCAGTCAGATGCTTCATCCATCGTCATCCTGCGGGGATCTGTGAGGCCGCTCCGACCTACACCGTCTGCATCGTTGACTACGTTCACATGCTCAAAAATATTCCGCTTTTTGCCCTTATTCCAAAAAAGACAAAATTCCTAATAAACTGTTTACACTAATGAGAATCAATATTCCACTAATATTCCTGTTTACATGCAGCCATGCATAACCCAATCCAAAATAGAGTTTTTTCAAAGTTTCCACTGGTAGCAGACATTCCAGTGTGTGAACACAGCTTCTTCGATTTCCTCTTTCATAATGTTTAAAGCTGGCGGAGCTGAAATCAGGGAGTGGAAGCGACGCAGAATTTGAAACACACGCCTTCCTTTTGCAGCTCTCACCTTTGGTCCAAATGAAAAGCGTAAAAATAAAAACAGAGCTGCCGTGTTGCTTCTGCGTCGAGCCACAGAGCAGATCAATCGCATCCCAACTGAGCCAACTACCTCTCTGAAAACACATGAGAGCGGCGGTAGAGGGGGGAGATTTTCTACAGACGCAAGAGTAGACGCAGAAGCCTGATTTCCTGACTTCACATACTGCAGCTTTAAAAGTTGGTGTGTTTCTCCTTCCAAAGTGAAATGTGGACTTTCTACCAGAGAGGATCTTTGTCTCTACTCCAGCTGACCGTAAACAACCACTGTCTCAACCAGTGGGAAAACCGGCAAATGAGTGAAAAGTGGGATATTATCGGCATATCCCACGTCTTAATCGGAAAATGCTCCATTAGGAAAAAGTCAGTTTAGAATATCCAAAAGGAATATACAGTTTCCGTGACAAATTCGGAATATTGTCATATTCAGAATAATAGTGGAATATTGGTGTGCACTGTGACGTGTTTCTTTGGAAATCACACGTGGTCTTAGCTAACCTCATGATCCCCACAGCAGGAAATCTGACAGGACGGCCTCATGCCTTCATCTGTGTCTCTCTGTCACCGTGACAACGCTCTCTCATCCGCGCATCCATCCATCCATCGTTACATCTAAATGCATCCACACATGCATCGCTTTCTGTCTGACCAAAACACCCGACAACGTAAAGCCGGTTCAAATAAAGAAGGAAATCTCTCCTGTACAAAGCATCTTACAAACATATTTTACATCTCTGTTGTAGCATTAATGACGAAGAAAAAGCAAACAGGATAATGTTACAAAATAAATCTCTGCGGTGGTTTCAAACATCGACATGGACAGTACATTGAATTAGCGCACTACAGTATAATCAGATTTTTGCTCGTAATTAATAAGTTAAAGCTAAACGAATCTCGGCATGTTCAAATGTCTGAAACCAAAACCGGTGCTTTGTGTTTTCTGTTCACAGCTGACATTAAACGTTGTGGAGGGAACTTCTCAAAGTAGTAGCAGCAGCAGCGTTACAAGCTAGTTTAACTGGAAAAATCAAGCAGCAGATGAAGAAAGGTGTGTTTTTGTTTCCTGAGTAGGTTCACCTGGCGGGATGACACAGTTTGGGGTCCCTCTCTTTAATTCTTTCACACACTTTGCCGCTCTCTCCTCCTCCTTTATCCGTCACTCACGTTCACCCACCACCTAGCACTTCCTTTTCCCTCTCTGCTCAGTGTGTGTGCACGCCTTAAAAGTTGTTATATCTAAACATTTTCTGCTTTTTTTTTTTTTTTTTTTGGAGGTTCTTTGAAGTAATTTTCAAAGAGCTGTGTTATAGTCTACAGTTAATCCTTTAAGCGAAATAAAACCATGGCAATCAAAATATGCAGATGTGCACGTGTCCCTCTCTTCTCCCCCTCCCCTCCCCTCCCCTCCCCTCCCCTCCCGGCTGTGAGATCAGGTGATGATTTGATTGGGCGACACACACACAAGGAAAGAACGTTGGCTGGATTAAAAAGCAACAAAAAAACAGCAGGTTGATATGTGTTATGTAGTTCTGAACAGGTGGATTAGCTGCAGAGGCCTTGGAGTCCCCAGACGTGGATCTTCCTCCTTGGTTGACTGAACAAAGGGTGGTTCTAGCATGTGGCCTGGTTGCTAAAGGGGGGAGTTTGATAAGTCTAATCTGTGGCCCTTCAGTAGAGCCTTCTCTCTGTTAGAACTTCTCATCAGGGATGACTGTGTTGAAGGGGTGGTCCCAGAATGTGGAGGTGATTCCAAAACCTGCAGAGAAAAACAAAGACGATAAAGGAAGAGTCAAATTTAAGAAAAACATCTCTTCTGCACAACATAATTCAAACAAAACTCTGCTCTCTTGTAGCACCATGGGTGTTTTCCAGAAACAGGAACCAGAGTTCACTGCAGATCCAAACATATTCACGTTACTTTTATATAAGCTTTTACTTAATACCAACTCTGCAGCCTGAACTGAACTGCAACCTCAGATTCAATCGCATCTCAATAAAAATCTATGCATTTTCATTCTGTTCTGAGTGGATTTAAATAACAATGTGAGACTGTGCACGTTACGACAGCTGTCAGGTTGTCAGGACAGTTTATGTGCACTGAACATGCTCTGAATCTAGATTAAAATAAAAGAGAAAACACTTGTTTAATCCAGATGAGAGATAAATACAGATTCTGTACAATGCCTGCACCTGTTAATCACATGGCTGATGGTGCCACCACATCAGACCTCTGAGCTCAGTTCACTCCAGACTCACATCAGTCTAATGTAAGAGCCAAAGTGAGACTGGTCTAACGCTATAAACCGGTCTAAAACAACTCTATAAAACAGGCCCCCGTTCTCAAAGTGCTCACCTGCTCTCTGGTGCTCAAAGTGATGTTTGACGTGGTAGGCCTTCAGGCTGTACATATACGAGCCTCTCTTTGGCGAGCCGTAATGAAGGTAGTAGTGGATCATGTCGTACACGACGTAGCCGCAGAGTCCCCCGACGAACACCGACATCCCAAGGATCTCTGGGAGCAGGCTTTGGAGGATTGCGTAGAAGGTTCCTACCACTAGGGAGGCCAGGCCGGGGGGAAAGACCAGCCGAGAGCCATCGAACGGAGACTGGAGAAACAATGCACCGAGACAGAGAATTATTAACACAAGTTGATACAGTATATGCAGTTTTCTATGAATCAGAAAGTTGAAAGTCAAGTCAATGTGTAACAGTGAGTGTCTAATGCCAAAGGTATTTATTGCTAGTAATATATGATGAATTATTAATCATTATTTCTGCAGTTCCGTGTCCCACTGCTCAGCTTTCATGATGCTGTGTTTGTACCTTGTGGTGCTGTCCATGCAGGAGGAAATGTAGCGTGATGAGGTAGTAGTTATGGGCTGGAGGCTTCATGTGAAAGACAAAGCGATGGATGCAGTACTCGATGAACGACCACAGAAACCAGCCCATCAAAAAGAGCAGTGGGAAAACGTACTTAGGGACCGGGACAGAGAAGTCTGGGAACGCAGAATGTATCAAAAACACATTAACATGACTCTGGATTATATGGCTGTGCGTACATGCAAATCGACATGATGCGGAAGATGAAATGAGGTAGGGCTGTGTGCGGCAGACAGGTGAAGGGGGTGTTACCTGAAGTGACCACTATCCTGGTGTTGTCCTTTGCTAAGGTGGTGTAGCAATGCCAGCCGAAATAAAACACGATAGGAAGCCACACCACTGGTACCCAGTACCTGCAGCAAGAAACACAAGCGTTTTAAACACAGGGACGCTCTCCTTCTTGTGAAATGACTCGTTACAGTTGAGGTCGGACGTTTACATACACTTTGGCTGCGTCTTAGTCTGAGAGGTTTGTGGGCCTCCTTACCCAAACCTGCGTTTTGAGTTCAGCCCACCTATTTTACATTTAAATATTCCATACTTGTCACGCCAAAATCCATTTCTCTGGGAGTCAGTACATGTCTCCTTGCTCAACGATTTGATGGCTGTGTGGTTCCGTGGTGTTTGTATTTGTGTACTATTGTTTGTAGAGATGGATGTGGTACCTCAAAATGTTTTTCCTAAGATCTAGTGTATAAAACACATCCACAGGTACACCCCAAGGGCCCATATCCATGTTTCCAGGCTGTTTAAAGACACAGTGAACTTGGGCTGCATCGACACCAATACATTTTTGTTTAAAAAGGCAAAAGGTTTTCCCATGATTACACCTTGCATCTACACTACTTCTGGTATTTTAGGATATCTAAAATAGAGATGTTTAGAAACACAGCTGACCCTGTTTTAGTGGTTTGTTGAGTTTTGCTGCCTGATTGGGTCTCATCAGAAACTACGTTAACCTCTCCTGATTTGGCATGCATCTGTCACGTGACTCTTTCTGGAAGAAAACAAGACATCAGCTTTGACTACAAGCCGTAAACTCAACACGGACACTGAACGACAACTGATTCTGTCCTGGTTGTCTTCAATTCGGTTTCACCATACTACTTCTGCTATGTTTATACTGGAAAACATAGGCCCAGGGTTTGTGAATGGTCGTGTCATATGTGTTTCAGGCACTGGATGTAGCCTTATGTATGTGAACTTCTGACCCTTTGAGAAGATGTAGAAGAAGGTGTATGTCATCAATAATATTATCAGGTGCTCACTAGAGTTATTATACTTTTTAAATTTTCATTAGTTTTTATTTTTATTGAAAAAGGTGGGACAAAATGTATGTACTGTATTAAAGTGAATACGGTGGACCTGTAGAAGAGCATGATGCATGATGCTTTCTTCTCAACCTGTTCTCTAAGATTTGACAGATTTTCAAGTCTGTCTTTTTCCTGACAAAATCTTCAATTGTGGTTCGGTTCATTCTTGCTGTAACTTGGCCATATTCTTTAAATACCAAGACACACAAAGAGACCCTTGTCTTACCAGGAGGTTTTGGTGCCAGCTTCCAGGAGCGGGTTTCCAAACAGTCTGATCGGTCTGTCGACAGGCTGATGGACCCACGCATCATATTTCTCTCCAAGGAGGCCTACCTGCCACGCCAGAGGCTTCCTCCAGTCCACCAAATCCTGACAACATGGAAACAACGATGACACATTAGTGAAAAATATTTAATAGGTTAAGTGTTGTACTGGATAAAACAGAGTGTCCAGCAGGTGGAGGCAGAGAGTTACAAACGGCTCATGGGCTGGTAAACCAGGAAGTGACAGCTCTTGTGTGTTGGTTGCATCTTCACACGCCTCTGACTGAGTTGTTGGCAACGGTGACTGAAAGTTTTCACACTGGGTCCAAAGGCTAAAGACTTCGCTACTTTTACAAGCTTTTTACGAGCTCAACATGTTTACAGCAACACACAAGACATGCAGCCGTGGTGTAAGTTAACAACTAAGATGAGTTTCACATCGATCCCTGTAATGTCCATGTGTGAAGCATCATTCAATCCAAACTTTTGCACTTGACGATTCTGGTGCCGATTTATCGAGAAGTGTAGATTAAGGCCGGGTGATGATATTTCACCCAGAGATGTCATCTGAGGATGGCTGTACAGTATAAGGCACTGACTGTTACTTAATCTCTAAATAATAACACCTTTATCATGTCCACCCATTTCGACACATGATGGAGACTTTTTATAAATTCACCCAAACTTCAGTGCATGCTGTGGCCAGCTGCCTTTCATATCACCCCAGGATTTACAAGTTAATAACCCTCAAAGCAAAACATCATCACAACCATCTTCTTTTCTTTTATTACCTCTGTTGAACTGGAACAAAGTGATTCATCAAGATTATGCTGCTTTGTTTTGTGCTGACAGCAAATACTGCTGTGAAGAGGCAACAAATGTCACATGTTAATAAGAGTACAATAAACAGACAAGGTGCAAAAGGTATTCAAGATTTTTCTCCGTGGCAGCTCTGCAAACAATTGTCTAATTTTGAACTGTGCAAATCAGTGGAGGCTTTCTAAATGCATCAGTTTTATTGTGAATCGCATACATTTTATTTTGGACTTCACTGAACTGAAGACTATCTGTAGCTGTACTATAGTGAGGTAGTAAAATAGTGAGGTAGTAAAAGCAAAAAATGTTGTCAGGTCACTTTTCAAGGAAATGCGTCTGTCGCTCCGGGTTCCCGTACTGTATGTAAAAATATGTTGGTAGTGTTTTGTGTGTTGCTTTTCAGTAACTTGGATCATTTAGGAATGTTGGTCAAAAAAAAGCAAGCCATTTTTTTAATTATTTGATTTAGGTAACCACATTGATTAGTTGGTTGATTGATTGAGAATATGATCAGATTAATAAAAGTTACATAATGATTGACTAGACAATTGTTACTGTTATTATCTAATACTTCTACTTAAGTGCTGTACTTAAACATACATTTGAGGCACTTGTACTTTAAGTATCTCATTTATTTATTCATACTTCTAATCCACAACATCTTGTACTTTTTACTCCACTTGATTTGTCTGACAGCTTTAGTTACTTTTCAGATTAGAGTTTTTCATCCCCTTCTTCATGCGTCTTCAAATGAATGTTTGAATGTTTGTGATAAACTGAAGGATCAAGTCTTCCTTCATGGGTTGACTTTAAATTCAGCTCCTTAAAAAATATGATCTCTTTACAACCCCTCTTGGATTAACTGGAAAATGCTGTGTCACAAAGATGAAAAGAGAAGAACAGTTGACTCGACACGTGGTTCTAACAGGACAGCGACGCTACAGACATACGATGATTTTATAGAATATGATGCATTGCTGCAGATTAAACTGCGCAAATGTATAGGAATGTATATAAAGTAGTTCAAATGACCTCAATCTTAAACATGTACAACAGCAAAATGTAACATATACGTTGATGCCGCAGGAAAATGACGCCGAAAACATGATATATAATAGTAAAACACTGACAGGGACCATTTTACTGCACAAGGACTTTTCACACTAAGTACATTTGTTGATAATACTTAGGTACTCTTACTTCGGTAAGGTTTAAATGTGGAACTTTAACTTGTAGTGTAGTATTTTCACACTGTGTTATTGGTACTTTTAGGTAAGTGAACGATATGAATACTTCTTCCACCCCTGAAACAAGGGGAGGATTATCACAGGTACAGTGAAAACGAAGCTATGACAAATGCACTGAGATCCTCTGATACATAAACAGCTGGGCAGCATCAGCTGCTTGTCAACACGTCTGTCCTCATTTTGTTTTATGTTGAAGAAGAAGTGAAATTGTCAGTCACATGTTGGGGATAATCACACTTGTGACCAGTGCAGGAACTAACCGTAACATCCTGACACAAGATGAAGTGTTGCAAAAGTTATCTATCTATCACGAAGAAAGCAAAAGTTTCACTTTGTGTCATATGTGACAACCTGTGGTTAACTGGCAAGCTTTTAGACACTAACTAAACTACAAAACCTGCTCTATTTCATATCAGCAGACGCCAGTCAAAATGAGACAGCTGAACTTTGCTCATGAAAAGGATGGTGGTTTTTATTGAATATAAATAGGTGAGAGTAGACAAAAAGAAACTAAGCTCCATTCATGTGAGATGCCAGGCTTCACATTCCTGACACCTGTTTGACTACACGATCCGACAACAATGACAACAAAAGAACTCAATAAATGAAGGCTTAAGAGAAGCTGAATCACATGCAGACTGTGGATGTGTACGGAAAATATCAACTGGTGGCCAGTCAAATGAAAAACCTGCGGGGAGTGGTTCCTTCCAGGATGATCATCCAGAGGGCATGCGGGCTCACTGAAGGGTTTACTGTGCAGGCTTTTCCCTACTTTACAAGGCTTAGGTGCAGCACCGAAGTTAATTTGGTTTAGGCTCCATCTAAACCAAATAAATGTACAAACAATGTGAAGAGCATTAAAACTAAATGACTTTCCCCAAATGTAATGGTTGTAGTTGTTCCCCTGTGGACGTCTTTAGAATGTTTTCTTTTTAAGCTTTTTGGATATTTTAAGTTACAGTGACTTGGCCCATTGACGGCAGAGGAGTTGACGATGACAAATTACAAAATAACAAAAGGCACCACTCCACGATATAACTGATAAATTGTAGCAGGTTTGGTGAAAAAATATTTTATGGTTTTCCACTTATGCTCCGGAAAAGAAAAAGAAAAAAAGCCGAACAGATGGACATGCTGACTGCTATATCATTTTTTCTAATGACAATAGTGTGACAACTCATTGTGCACTCTGGGGTGTATATTAATACACAAACTAGTTAACAGTTATGGGTCACTGGGTCGTTGCTCCACAGGTATATTTGACCAATCAGAGGAGAGAGACTCCCTAGATTCCTAAATATGCAGAAGCAAACAGCACTCTGCTAGGCGTTTCATGGGGACAATTACCAAGTAGCTTAAGTTACATGCCGACGTTTAACATAACATCTCCTATTTAGCAGTGTGTCACTGGTCGGTGTTTTCACTAAGCCAGTGCCTCCCCAGCTCCACCCTCTTGTCCAAATAGTGTCACTTCTGGCTACAAAAAAACCAAGATGGTGACGGCAAAATGCCAAACTCGAGGCTAGTCCACAAACCAGTTGATGACGTTATGGTGGCCAGATCCACTTCTTTTATACCGTCTGTGTTTTAGACCGACGTGTTAGACAGCGCTCTCCATCACGATAAAAAAAAAAGCCAAATGAGGGAAAATCTGTTGGATGAATGATGTTCATTCCTCCAGACTTCACAGACCGTAGAAACAATGCCAAGGCGCAATAAAGCTGTTCTGGCCAAACACCATACTAAAATATGGTGGTGCCACTGCTATCAGTGCAGCCAGAGTACAACAAATGCCTCAGATATTTGACAGATGGGTTTTGTTATTGAAATCTATGTAGACAGTCAAGAGTTGTGCGTCTTACTCAATACACAGATGCCTGGCAACAGCGTGAACAAGACAGACCAGTTGAATCTATTGTCACACTGTGCTGGGCAAAGACCTGGTATGCTGCAGATAGTGGAAAAACACCTCAAATTAGCAAATCACATGAGCACAGTTTATGTGAATGAATGAGTTATTTTGTGGATGTTTGACCAGCTGTTTTCATACGTCAATGGCTACTTCTACACGTATGAGGACAAATTCTTCACAAACGTAGAATGGTGATGAGGATATTCTGGTGATGAGGTGTAGGCAGATGCTGAGGACTGACGAACACTCAGGAGACTCTCTGGAGATATTTATCGACAACACTGGCTAAGAGAGCATAGACTGCCCAATACAAGAGACTGACAAAATCCAGTTTTTAATGTACGTCCAACTGTTCAGCGCTTAAAGCTGCGGGAGCCAAAATCAGAGGAAAAAAATGTGAAAACATACACCATTTTCTACAGCTGTGGGAAGTGGGTAGAAATCTTGTTTCCCCTCAGACCTCTTGAATCACAATGTGCTCAAAGGTAATTACGGAATTCTTTGCCCAATGGCGCCGAAAAACTATCAAGAAAAAAACCCCAAAAAAACTATCGAGCACTGCAGCTTTAAACACTACAATTACAAGAAATCTGTCAAACTGGGAAATGAAGGCTTTGTGTCTTTCCTTTATTGGTTGCAAAATTCTAACTGTACCTATAGCCTAAATTTACATCCTCAGTCAGGAGTCAGGAGCGCACACACATTCCCAAAGAGAGATAGTTTGACTGAGGTTGGATCACCTTATCCTCCCTAACCCTCCACTACCTGTATTACTAAGGCTCAAAATTCTCTGTTGTGTTGCATAAAATCATAGACTTAGTTTGACCACTGGTTTTTGGACTACCGTTCAAGTCTGCATTGTCATTTTGCTTTGTTTTGTTTTCTGGAGCCAGAGGTGACCATATTTGAACAGGAGGGTGAATCTGGGGAAGAGCGAGAAGTGAGACATGCTACGTTAATGCTAACGCTAACTTACTGAAACACACTGCTAACTAGGAAACGTTGATGTCAAACGCCACAAAGCACTTTCATCTACTTGCTAAATATTAACACATACTGTTGTGTTAATGTCAACTTCTAGTAATGTATTAACACACTATTACCAATTACCAAAATAATGCTAGCGTTAGGAAGGACTTGTTGAGATCTCCTTTTCAAGATCGTCCTGGGCAAGACCAGCAGCTCAGTTGCAGCCAACGTACACCAACAGGCCTGGTATTGCAGTTAAGTACTGTAAACATTTGTGTAACAAAACCCATTGACAGTCATGTTAGTGTAACTTATTAGTCATTACTACAATAGAGTGGTCTGTCAGGAAAAAAACATGTTTTACTTAATAAACAAAAGCTCTGAGAGTCAAACTCAGCAGGTGAGTGAGCTGTCAAAGCCCTCACAGCAGATATCGAAGCCTTCCATTAGCCCTAAAATCTTATTAAAGGAGCAATAATTTACAAAATGACCACCAATATACTTATTAGAGGGTCCAAATAAAGTGAATGAGACCAGAGTCACTTCAGGAAAATAATTAGTGACTTAGTATTTCTAGAGAGAAGTTGCTGTCAATTGGGGCCAGGGTCGAGAGGCTGTCAGTGGTATTACAAGTTAAGATACTTCTGCATTGGCTTTAATTTCAAGCTGCGGTTTTAGCCCTCGCTTAATATACTGTACATGTGGCGGTGACGTTTTCTGTCAGGTGTGATGAAATGACTGTTGTCATACATCTGTTTGTACTCGCTCTCATCTAGGAGTGGGACTGGGAATCTCGCGGTGTACAAAACACACAAGGACATTGTCACCAGGGTGAACAACCTGAAAACTGTTCACCCTCTGGCCAGCACACGCACATATTTTCTCCCCCTTTCATTCCACTCTCTGATCACATACCAGCTCTTCTACAGAAACTCTCTCACCTTGTCCAGGTCCACGGAGCTGCAGCGGCTGTACGGAGAGTTCTCGTCCTCCGCTATCTCCTTCTCTTTTGTCGTCTTCTCTTCCGTCTCTTCCTGGGCTTTCCTCCTTTCTCTCAGAGTCTGAAAAAAAGAAAACAGGACAAAAAAGGTGTTGTTAAGAGCTGAAAGGTAGACCAATGATCAGAGGTATGAGGGAAACACACATTAGAATGGGTTTCTTTTTTGCAGATTTGTTTTTTTCAATGAATTTTTTGTGAGTTATGACAAATAACGCCCCTTTATCTGCCTTAAAAAAAGATACTTGCTGTATTTTTCCTCTCACTTTAGTCAGGGATCAACGTTTTAGAACTATAAAACCAAATATCATCATTTACTCATCTGTGTGCGTCATGTAACCGCCTCATCATCACATATAGTATCTGTTTAAGGTTACTATATATGACTGTAGTAACACCACTGTCGGCATTTATCATCTTTAAGCTTTGAACATCTCTGTGACGTTGGCATTCTTCTGGCTTTTCTCTCGCCGTCTCGGCTAACAACTAAACTCTGCATTGTTTGATACTTTGTATTGAAGACAAATGATGTACAGTATTACACCGTAAAAGTTTTCCCTGATAACATTTCTCAACTGACTCCCACACTGAAACTCAGTAAAGGATACTATTTGAATGAAACATTAGTGGCTTGTACACCAATGTTGCTGTTGAAGGAAGAGGCAACTGTGGCTTCTTGAGACACAGTGAGGTGCATGCAGTGTTTTATATGCACTTTTGCATCGTAACATACGATTAAACTTAGTCAAAATACTTGAACTAAGAGCTAAGATTTCAAATTTCTGTCCATAAAAGAACATGTTATCATTTTGAGTCAAGTTTGGACCCTGTCCCTGACAGACACAGCAGCTGTACAGTACTCAACTTTGACTCATGTCATTCACACTGATTTCCTGTGGTGACCCCGTTTCAACTACAAAGCCTGCTCCAACATTTTCACCACAATATGGCTTTCTGCAGTTTACATTTCTTGGACTGCAGTGAGTGTGTGTGTGAGTCATATTTACCCATATTTTAGAGATTGCATAAGTGTTAAACATAAAGAGATTGACAGAACTTAAGAGGTGTGTTGTACTGTGTTTATTATTATGTGGAGGTATCGGGTGTTCTGATTTATGTTGAATCCTGGCTGCAAACTCATTTTCCTGAGGAGGCAATAAAGTGACCCTTGAACCTCAATAATCATGACAGATTTTGGGGCAAACTGTCTTTTCTCAGTCGATTATTTCAACCTCATCAAATAAATGGTTAAGTGAAACTACACCCTTGTTTTCTACTTGCCGTTGTCAAACTGCAGTAGAGGAAACTGTAAAATAATCTTTCATCTGCTTCCCTGTTGTCAATGACTCAACAATACACACATAAAATGTTTAAAAAAAAAACAAAAAAACCCTCTCTCCATTTGCCTGCTATTAGTCGCTGCAGCTCATCCTTTACCCTGCCAGTGGCTACCAATTCCAATCAGTCAAGTGAAATATTTATCAGCTGGTTGGTTTCAAACTCACACATGCACACTTAGGTCCCCCATGTTTTGTTGCGAGCATCACCCTGGCAATCCAACACCCGCGGAGGCAACGTTAGACCTCCATTATCGCACCGCACTAAAACAAATAAAGGATTAAAGAGGCGATTGACCTCACCCTTCCTGCCAGTGACAAATTCAGGTATTCTGTCTTAATACAGTATGATAGCTGAATGTACGGTATTAACATTAAACTGTTATTAGATCTGATGGCTCTGACGTGACATAAGCGTGACAACAGTAGTAGAACAGGGTTTCATGTCCAGTTCCATCAAATATCAATTACTGGCGTCTACATGAATGAGTTCTTCTCGAACGAGTGCTACACTCTGTGGATTTCTGTTTCATGCCGACGCGGTGCCGTCATATCGTAATCAGTACCATGCACTGAGAATGCTGCTTCCAGACAGCCAAAAGGTGGGTTTCCATCCAAATGTACCGCAAATTTTTACTGAATTCTCAGAAAAAAATCAACAAAAGAAAATACTAATTTATGCACATTTCAATCCCTTAATGTTATGCAAATCAAACCATCATCATCAAGTTTGCCAGTTAGATGTAACATTTCATACTATCATACTAACTGTGTTGTTGATTAAGACGTAATAGGTGACAAAAACCTGAAAATGACTTTAGCTTTTGCACCCGGAACTGAACCGAACCACTGGTCTGGATCATATAACGTTGTTTCAAACTCTCCCAGGGTTTGTTGAAGCCTTTTCTAACACTTGTTTCTGCAGCTCTTCGTACATGGTAGCCTTTCATTGCCGATTTCCATCTATTGACATGTATCATTGTTTCTAGTTCAGGCTCCTTATGTGATACTTGTCATTTTCTTCAATCATACAATTAGTCAGTCTCATCACATTATCAGGATGGTCAGGAAAAACCTCGGCACAAGTATACTTTTACTGTCGGGCAGTCACAATAATACATTTTTAGTATTTTAGATTAATTGTCGTAAAAGTAATTGCCATTATTGGTTTGTATTCTCTGTTAATTTTATGCAACTGGTCTACTGCAAGCACGAGTTCATTGATACACAGAGGAGACTCCTAATGAAGAACATTTATTGACACTGAACACTGGAACACAAATAAAAATTGCATTTCTGTTTGCACAGGGCAGATTTAACCTAAATAACCTACATATACAAAGCCTATATGAAAAGAAATTACTAATAATGCGAGGTAATAACATACTTTAAGCTCCTCGAGATGATTAAATGTGGGGAGATGTGGAATAGTGATGGAAATGTGACATCTGTGTTTCATTCAGCTGTTTTTATACAGGTGAGTGGGGATTATCACGATTATGCTAAATAATTGCGATCAAGCTGTTACCTAATTATTCAAGAGGTGAAAATAGAGAAAAAGGCTTTGATGCATCTTTAATGAGGTGAGCAACATCAAAGATAAAGAGTGTCGTTTGCATTGACACTAATGTCATTTGTTTAGTGTTGTTAAGGGTGAGACAGTGCCAGGTGATTTGGATCCGATATCACAACAGTAACACAAACCTGGGCAGCACAAGTACCAACATACACAGATTCTCATGCACACACACAACCGCACACACCAAAACAAGCAGTGTGATAGCTTTATGTAGAAAGCCATAAGACAACACACCCACGGTAGCAGCAGCCATGGTCTACGTGAGCCAACGTGAGTGATGTGTGATTTCTGTCCCATTTTATACCAACAGGACTCCATAAACAGAGGCGACTGGAGCGCTGTCACTGGGCTCTCAAGGTGTGGTGTGTTCAGGGGTGTGGTCAGTCTCGGGAATGGCAATATCCCATCATCAGGTGTTCACCAGCAGGGGAGGAGCGACTTATCTGTCAACACCAAATCCTGTTTTGTAACTGCTGTGGCTGCCTATTATGTATTATGTGTATTGTGTTAAGTATTATAAGGAGAGCACTTTTTTACAGGATGAATGAATTAATTCATTGCCTCAAATATGATTCATGAACCACTCTTTATTAATGGTACCATATGGTGCAAAACCTTTTTATTCTTCAACACCATGAAGCATTAACACTGGGGGGAAAACGTTGAAATGTTGAAATAATGATAATAAATATGTTGTTTCTGTTAGTTTCACCCACCAGGCGAATGAAGACGATTATATAACATAATCATGGTTAGCTCAAATAATCACGATATGGCGACGTGACAGAATTCAGAATATTAATTCCAAAAAACCCGCTGTCGTACTGAGCCTGATGTGATCACACAGCAAAGTTTCACTACAATATTTGTCAATGTCTGGCAAGATATCAAATACATTCACATGTTTTGTGTTCAAGTCACAGTCAATGTGTTTGCCAAGCACGCAATGCAAACACACACCTCACTATAACAAAAATGTACAAACCTCCATACACCACATAAAAGTGAACATTTCAGTCAACAGCACACATTCTCCGCGCTGGATTGCATAATGCATGACAATGACAGAGCAAATCACATCCACTGCGCAACGCACAGGCTTACTCTCCAAGGAGCTGACAATGGAGACAACGGAGTAAAAAGGAGCTATAATCACATGGCTCACATCAGGCAATCCGATCAATACAGAAGAGGAACACCACACTTATATCAACTCATTTGGCCTGTAAAAAGGAGATAAATAATCATACACGGAGTCACGATTGGATGTCGAAGATTATACTCATCAAAAGCCCATTTTCGCTTTTACTGTAGCATGCTTCCACAAAACAACTGTTTCACTGTCAGGAAAACATGCAAAAAATGTCTAAAAATGGCTTTGGTATAGTGTTGATGTGCTGATCATCTGCTTGTATGTGTGTTCGTGCCATACGAGAGTGTGTGTCAGCAGATCTGGAGAAGAGGAACAAAGAGTAAAGACCAATAAAACCGAGAAACGATTACATGAGTTCTATGACGCTGAGCGAGAGCAGATCTTATAAAAGCCCTGTTTCGTTGTAGTTAAATCATCAAGCACGACTTTTATGCTGTATTGGCTTTTTAATACTTTATCTGTTCACAAAGTTGTTGTTTTGAACTGCAGCGTCCCACTCGGTTCATATTTTGATCATCATTCTCTGATCAAACCAATTTAACTGTGTATTACATTTACACATCAATCATTTAAAACTGGCTAAACAGTGATGCCACTGTTTAGCCTAAAATGTTTGATTTCAAGGAGTTTAATAAAATAAACGAACAGGCAACAGAGGTAGGGCGCTGGATTTTACAGAAAATCCTATCAGAGTATCCTAAAATATAATGTTTATTAATAATCCAATCAAATGCTGCCAATCAGGAGCAAGCACAAAAACAAAATAAGATGATGCTTGACAAATGACAAATACCTTGACTAAACACTAATAATAATAATAAACAATAAATAAATAAAACACTTCGGGGAAGGAATATACAGTTTTAGTGTCACAAAAGCCAAAGTTTTCTTTGCTGTAAAAGTCTGATTACAGCAGGTTTAAAATGAACTAAATCTTAACTAAATCCGTCTTGATTTACGCCTTGAGATAATGTTTCATTTGAACATAGATTATTTTTAGGTTGTATGTAGATGAGCACCGCAGGGCGCATGGATGAACAGAAACAAAACACATCAGGGAAATTCAAGCTACAGCGTCACATGCTGCTCCCCAGTCTGCTCACCCACTGGGACGCCCAAGGTTTCTCCACCTGACCGAGAATAACCGAGGTGAGGCGCAGATCAGCGTTGGGGATTTGTGAGGCCTTTTTATTTATAGTTTTATGACTTGACCTTTGTACGACACAAAAGGAAGAAAAACGCTAGCCGTTTGGATTCACTGTAGATTAGTATTAAAACTAGGTGTTCTTTGAGATGGGGAAAACATGACTGCAGCTTTGGCAGATGTTTTAATGGTAGAAGTGCAGAGAAATCAGACAAAGGAATCAATCCACAGTCCAGTTTATTATTGAATATCAATCTGTAAACATTATTTAACCTGGCAGGTTGTCAAAGATCACAGTTCACTTTTTTATCTTTGTGTTTCATCCACCAAAAGGGACAAGAAGCTCATTATGCTGCCACTTCCTGTCAGAAAACATTCGTGCAGGAGCTGGGTTTTTGTTTTTCATTCACCTCCTTCCTCACAGGTGACACACTTACATTTTTTTAAATTTAACTGCAGTTTTATCCATATTGGAAATTACCAAGCGGTGGGCTTCACGTGAAAAAATCTGAAAATAACGATGGAAACACGCTAAAAACTGTGCAACAAAGAGGAAGAGCAGTGAGAGTTTCCTCTTTGCTGAACACTCATATTTACTCAGTAATAATTTACAGAGGGGAGGTAAACACCTCTCATCATCACCAATCACATTCACTTTACTGTAAATGTTAAATGAATCAGTTTATTTGTATAGGTTTGTAAGGAGGTTTCCAAATAAAAGAAGAACATAATCAAATGTGATTGTGTGGTATGGTTAGGACAATGGTCGAGGGAAGGGCTAAAATAAGAAAGACAGAGAGAAAACACAAAAATAAACACAACATGAGACGGGACATGAACCCTGGTCTCGTGTGTGTTAGTCCACTACATAACAACCCCCAATCCTCCTACTAAGGTGTTTGCCACTTAAGACGTCACTTGGCCCATGTCTGCCACTTCTATACCACATAGAAGTCAATATGAATCCTTAGATGTCGGAAATTGCCCTTCCCTCGACCATTTTCCTAACCCTAACCAGGTTGTTTTTATACCTAAACCTAACCAAACCGTAACCATGGCATTCTGTAGACGTCTGTCAGAGTACCTCGTGTGCTGAAAAACACCTATCCTGTGTGTTGAAAGATGACACTCTAGGGGTACCCCATGCATCTAAAAATGTGACGCCCTGGCCAACCATCAGTATGGGACGAGTTGGGTTAAACCGTTTGTTGTTTGAAGATTTTGGCCATGTCAACTACCTCTAGTGGCTACAATAATACACTTTACTGCTGCCCCCGTCTGCTTCTCCAAAACGGAGACGTGCTGACCGCCATCTACTGCAGGTAATACTTCAAAAAATACAAACTAACCCTTTAAGTAAACACTTGAGACAAGAGCAGAGAATTTATTAACTAATGGTTAGCCTTCATCTGTGTGTCTGTGAGCTCAAGGAGTGCTTGTGTACACTCTTCAGACCTGAACTGAGACAATGGGACGCAGACCTACGCTGTTGATCTACCTCTCCATTGTTGTGTCAAGAATGGCACAGGTATTGTCTGCATTATACTGAAGACGAACACTTAAAGGACTGTGACATTTTCCTCGCTACGCTAGTTTATATAATGCGATTTCAACCAGCTTATATAGCATACATTCAGGCATTCAACACCTTAAGCCTTCACAAATCCTTTTTATTATATCTTTCAAAGCCATTAGTACATTCTTCTTTGTGTATGATATTTGCTTTTTAGGTAAATAATTAACCCAGAAGGGGAAATGTATAAAACCCTCAACTTTCCTTTTCATCATGCAGGGTGTGTAGTGGGAAAATGCCTGGTGAAGAAGCAAAGTTGTCTTTTCATTTAGTTTTACTCCTCAAAATGTATTGGATGTCCACCTGTAGATCAATGGCATAAATCTACTAGCAGGAACGCCACGTTTGATTGTGAGCAAGTGAACAAACCTACAGTAACAGACCCTCATAAAAACAATAAAAACCAGGGCTACTGGTAAGTTAAAGTATTCAAACTGAAGAAATGTTTCAAAGATGCCTTGTTGAAAGAAAGCAGAGTGACTGAATAATCTTATTTGACTCAGGAGAAAAACAGAAGCAGTACCCTGTCCCAGTAGGAGGAGAAATATATTAAAAAAAAAAAAAAAGAGAGACAAAAAACAAAGGAGATGGTGAGAGTGGTGCGGTGATGTGGCCTGGTACCATCACGACAACAGAAACTATAGTCAGCCTCCAAAAGGAGAGGGGGAAGAGGAGGAGGAGGAGGAGGGATGAATTCTATCAAAGTGGTGAGGAAGAATAAAACTAACTTGAGGGCAACTGGGTTCACATCTGGCTGTCACAAAATATCTCCTAGTTGTTTGTAAATTCAAATTAGTATAAGGGACAATCAGTGAAAAAAGCTAAGGAGACATGGAAAAGCAGTTTAGGAAAAAAAAAAAACCAAGTTAAACTGCCACACAGGCTTGAACATCTAAAAACCATCTTGCCAAATCAAGCAAATGGTAAAATATGAATTGAAATAAATAGTTCTGTCCAGGAGCTGATGATGGAGGTAGATATGAATGGTAGATTTCTGACCGACTTGACCGACCAGGCACCTTGAGCCCTGAAGAGGCTTGATGGCTGGGCAGGACAGACTGAGGGAGCAGAAGCATAAACACAGTAGGACCAGACAAAGGAAAGGGGAAGGTTTGGGACGCTAGACTGTAACACTGCCTGCACTTAACACACATGGTATGTACTTGATTGATAAACCAGTATAAGCATCCATCCATCCAGTCAGTCTCCAGTCACTTCCTCCAGCTCCGCCATCTGGGAGATACAATCCCTCCAGTGAGTCCTGGGTGCCCCAGGGCTTCTGGGCGTGACTGTGGCTGGCAGACGTCTGAAGGAAGGCGCCCAGTGAGCATCTTTATCAGGTGCTTGAACTAGTGTTTTCTAACTTAGATGCAATACCTTGAAAAATATTCATATTCAATATCAATTTCGTTAACACAAAGAAAACACTGAAACCATAGCCCCTTCCCGTTTGCCCCATGGGACCTTACTTTTACAAACATTTGGGAAATTGATGGCATCATTCAAATGGGATCAAATCTCACTGGTGAGAGACAAATCATTTTTTGATCCCATTTGAATGATGCCATCAATTACCCAAATGTTTGCCAATTTAAAAGATAATTTTACAAGTCAAGAAAGCTGCAGTTTTTAGTAAAGATGAGTTTAGATTCAATTCGATTAATTTTGTGTGAAATGGCTCAGTGGACTGCACCTCTCATATGATGCACATCAGCAACACAACAATGGGCTGCCACCTCGACACATTTCATCTTGTTCTTCAAGAATGAGTGAAATAGTACTAAAAGAGGTGAAAACCACCACAGGTCACAAGCCATCTTCAGTGGCTCTGAGCAGCTTGTGGAGATTTTCTTGACTTGCATCGACTACTGTACAATTTATTTTCTCCAGTAAGCTCCATGGGCTGCATCCAGAAGGGCCAGGCCTCTTCTTCACCTCTCTTTTCTGTAGAGCTTTTCTTTTATTGTCTAGTGCCAGAAAACAGCAGAATGACTATAGCAAACTCTACCAATAATCAAAAGTTTTTTACAGTAATGAAAATGATATTCTTCCAAAACTTTAGATCAGGCCATTGAAATAACTGAAGTATCTAATTAAGTGATCTCTAAACTAAAAACTAAACTCTGCTGCCTGATTCCGCAGGTCTGAGAGGGATTAGCTTATTTTAACTTTGACAGTTTACTTGGGAGTCTTTTTCAAGTAAATAATTTTTCACTGATGGCGAAATGCAGGCGGTGGCCAACGTCTCAAAATTCGTGATAGAGGTCAGAGTTTTGTTAGTGCTACCTGTTGCGTTAACTGCTACGTAGCATTGCTCACATATTACGCTTTGCTCGTGTCTTTCACCTTCCCTTGTCAAGTATTTCCAAACAACACCTGATCTATTTTCTTTGTCAGATAAATCTGGTCGTGGAGGCTCTTCGCTTGGCGACTTTTATGAGCGAACATACAGTTGTTTTGTCAACTTGTTGAGTGACAAGAAGCAGCCAGTGCTGAGTGAGTGGCGTAGGCGGGGTTATGGTTGAGAGAGGAGATATGGAGAAAGAACAGTCGATACCGGTGTATCGATACTGCAGAAAATCAAACCCATTAAAATATACACAATCAATATGTATTATTTCGGACAGTGCTGGCCTAAACCATGTCAGCTGACCCGATCAGGCAGAGCGAGCCACGCTGCAGAGAAAACTTGTTTCAGTCGCTCATTCTTACGTTTACTCTTTCAGTCATTACCCGCACCAACTGGTACAGAGAGTGTTTTAATCCAATATCAAAACTGTGAAGTCTTTGTTTTGAGGGTGTGTGCTTTGAATCACTGGAGACGGGGAGAGTGTTGGGCTAAAGGTGAGGACCGGGATGTGGGGCAAAGGTGGAGTTGGTCATCGTGGGTGCGCAGGTTTGTGGAGTCCAGATTTTGTCAAAGGAAAGTTATCATGGTGCTTGTGGCAGCTCTGTGAATCTTTATTACTCTAAATATTTATAAAGATAGAGTTATATATATACTATATACTTAGATAACCATTTTACATATCCTTCAGTATTTAACAAACTTATAGTGATTTGGACTCAATATTCTGCTGTTGGCAGCTGGGTCTAAAACCTGCGTTTCTGGTTGAAATTCTATTCACCGCATTTTTTTGTACAATTACTCTCACACATCATAGTTATTACAGTTTTAAATTTTCATTCATTTTTACTTGTATTAATCTTAAAGTTTGGTTTTTGATTTCAGTTTAGTTTGTTTTAGAAATACATAAGTAGTGTCAGTTTAGTTTCATTTTGAGGAATTGACTAGTTTTAGTTCATGTTTATTCCATTTTACTGTGTGTTGTGGATTACGAGGAAAGCCTTGATGTATAGAAGCTAAAAAAGGTAGGATGAAAGAAGGCATGATATCAAAATGACTTACAAACCAAAACCACAGAGAAATCTTCATTATAAAAAAAATAACTGAACTGTTTTGAGGTCTTTCAGGCCTTCATTACACTGTCTATGAAAGAGCACAAATTTAATCATATAAATTTATGAAACAACCTTTAATAAAAACCCAACAGATGAATAGATATCATTTCGCCTACTGTTATATGGCTTAAGCGCAGCACCTAAGAGTTTTTGAACCGCACCTGAGCTGAAGAAACAGAAAACCTCTGCTGAGATTTCGGAAACATATCAACCTCAAATTACCATTCCTGAGATATCGCGCTTTAAATGTACTGGGAAAAACACAGAAAACATCACAGCACCTAAGCCTTCCACGAACCTCGGGAAAATTCTGAAATGGTTGTTTTTTTTAATTTTCATCTCAGCAAACAAAATTCTTTTTTAAGTCTTCATTACCTGTAATAACCCAGTGCTGGACACAGACTGATGCAGCACAGCTCGGAAACCTCCAGGATTTAAATACGTAAATAAAGGCTAACAAGCAGCAGACTATCAAAGAGCTCTGCAGATGACCTTTGGTCTAGAAAAAGCTCTCATAAACCCTCTGCTCTCCAGTTACACAGGAGATGAGAAGGGTCAGTGAGTCAATCTACAGATGTGGTTATCACTACACTCCTATACTGATATGACAGCTTTGGACAAGTGATAATGTAAAGATAGTGGCAACGCCCGCAGCCCTACATTTAACATTTTGAACCAAATGTCTGATGGTGACTCGGTTACATCACTCTTTGTGGGTCAGGTACTGAAACGTGCAATAAGGAAATGGTTTCAGTATCATGTTTCTGTTTTGTGGCTTTGAACAGATGGGCCTACACAACACATCAAAGCATACACATTACACATGGGTTGTAATATATGAGGACAGTGAAGAGACGTCAAACCTGAACAAAACAGAAATACGACTGTCTCTAAAATTAAATACAAGCAATTATTCTGAAAATAATATGTCCATCCCTTTTTGTGAAATACTCGTATTTTACAAAACACAGCCATAAACTCAACGCTTTGACAACTCTGTGGGTGTGTGGTTGTGCAGGAGTGTTGACAGCAGTTCCCTGTTGGTAGGATGGACGTGGAAAGAGAAGGGTTGAAGTTCACTAACACTGTGGAAAGTTCGATAACACAGAAAAGGCCACGAGCTCTGAATAACACACAACCACAAGAGTGGCTCATCGACCAGGCGCGTATTTTACAATGAATGTAAGTAAAAGGGTTTATTTTGAAATCCAACAGCAGTGACTGACCCAAAGTCTGTTGAACTTCATCCCGGTGTGCTGTTATAGTCAATGAAAGCTAAAACCAGCAGTGAAAAGATAATACTTGGTAAAACGAAATAGGATTGCAGGTAAAATCAGCTTTGTTTTCTCCCAGTGTTAATGGTACAAGGTGTACAGGGAGAAAATGGCTTTGCACAATATAGGACCTTTATTAAACAGTGGAGTTGTACGTTGAAGTTGATGTCACAAATTCTTTCATCTGACCTTTTCCAGCTTCTATAAATCAAAGCTGTCCCCGTCCTGTTAGTTTTAGTTTTTCGGGTATTATGAAAAACTAAAAAACTAAAATGTACTAGTGATTAAATGAAAACTAAACCAGAACTTGTCAGGTCCTCAAAATAAATCTAACTAAAACTAAACTAAAATCAAAAACCAAAGTGAAAGACCAAGATAAAAAAAAAAAAAACACTGAATATTTTCATATTTTGTTCCATGTAAAAAAGCTAAATCAAATACACCATGCGCAGGTTAAAATGAGTCAGTTTATTACTCCAGCATCAGTCACCCTCAACTACATGACACAAACACACACCTCTCCTCGGATTCAGCCACAAACGCGATCACTACCTTTACCAATCAGACAAATCATTCCACTGCAACGTCTCACTGCTCCCAAACCGCACACGCGTCAGTCGGGGTTTTTATAGTTAACAAAAACTAGAGACTAAAACTTGCAGTGAAAAAATTATTTATTTAACTGAAACAGAAATAAAGCTTCCGAGAACAAAAAAACCCCCAAAAAACTACAGTGTACAATGCAACATGAGATGAAACAAAATACAACTGCAGGTAAAACTCAACTTTTCAACATCAACTGACCACTTTGGTTCATGATGTACAAAAACAAAAAGGCCTTGCACAATTTAATAAGCAACTCTTTTGTAAATCTTATTTGATGTCATGCATTCTGTCATCCTACCCCTTTTCCGCTTCTATAAATCAAGGCTCAAAAACTAAAACTGAATAAAACCAAACTAAAAACACGTCAGTTCCTCACAGACATGATTTCTCTGCCTCTAGGTGCCTGTAGCTTCATATAGTTTTAGTACAGTTCTGGACACACCACATCTGAAAAGTCAGTCTGTTTAACAGCCACAGTTTCGTATCTTGACTTTTACAGATGTTCAGTGTCTCTCTCATGAATTTCAACCTGCCTCCTTTCTTTTTTTATCCTCCTTCTAGGATACCAAAGGTGTGTTTGTTGAGTAATTTACCACAGCTTCATAATCAAGAACCGAAACTATGGCTGCACGATTTGGTGAAAAAGTCAGACTGTAATTACTGTCACTCATTTTGAAATGTGTTTTTTTTTTTTTTTTCGTTTAAAAATACAATTTAAACTACCACAAAAAAAGCACACTTAAAAAAAATATAGTGAAATATAGTTTCATTTTGCATGCAGTACCTGCATCTCTGCTCGGTGCCTCTAAATCCAAAATATCACTAGACAACAAAGGTTGTGTTTATTTTTTTCCATTTCTGTAATTAGGTCACCCTAAAGCCTACTAAATGTGGACCTTTATACTGCAGCCTTTTGAGATTATATAATGGCACATATTGATATTGCAATTCCGATTGCGATTCAATTAATTGTGCTGGAACTATCGAGTTCATAACTAAAATTAAACTTAAATCAAAAAACTGAAAAGAGTAATAAACCAAGAAAAATGTAAGAATTGTTCCTGGTCACCTCGGGCTCTTTGGGTTTTTTCCTACATGTTTCCAGTGCTGGTAGATATTGTTGACAGTGAAGACAACATGGAGCAGGCTGAAAAAAGGCTCAGTAAACCCTCTTTTAATCCAAACTTGTTTCACATTGAACCTGTCACTCAATACAAAGAAAGAAACTGTCTCACGACCAAACTGTGTTACGACTGTACAGCTCGTGTCATGTTTTTCCACCGGCTGTCTTTTTTGTAAACGATGATGTCGCTTGCAGAGCATGGTTCAAACATTCCTGTCGTCGCTTTCTTTCAGACTGAATGACAGAACACAAACATGACAAAGTGTATGATTAGTGCATGGCATAGTGTGTATGTGTCCATCTAGCCACAGCCCTCCTCTGATGTGTCTTGGTGCTACTTGAATGACTCGGATAAATCCTGCACTCAGTCACTTATAATCAATCCAAACCCTCTCAGTGGAGAAGTGCACACAACGGGGGATACAAGCAAAGACAATGGAGCAAGAAAAGGGTGGGTTGATGATGATGACACATTGAGAGTGTGTGTAGGCAGGTGTGTGTTGATAAGAAGATCACTCGTCTCCCTCTAACTAAAAGTTAGAACCTGAATAATAACCAGTCAAACCTGAATTACCAGGCCTCAAGATTCTACCCTCGTTCTTTCTTTACCTGTTGTAGGTTAGTGTGTGTGTGTGTGTGTGTGTGTGTGTGTGTGTGTGTGTGTGTGTGTGTGTGTGTGTGTGAGAGAGAATCAGAAGCTCTGTGTAGCTAGCCAATTCATGCACATGGAGTCATGTTACCATATCCAGTGAGCACATAGCTATATAAACGCTGCACCTTCACCATGCTGCTAATTTCTGCATACAGGTGACACTTTTTCCACACTAATTAAAGCTGATGTGGAGCAAAACAAGCAGCTGAACCGAATTTCACTTCAAGTATTTACTTTAAAGACTTTAAGACATTAATCAGGTCTCGACAATCAGGGAGAAATGTGGCAAAAACTTCCAAAATAATGTTCCTAGGCGGCAATGGGACAGCAAATATCGAGCTTCTGTCACTGAAGACAACATCAAAGATTTGAAATTATAATGCCACCGCAGTAATAATGGTGGCAGCTTCACCCACTGAAATAATACAGTTTGGACGGCATATCACTGCAAGAATGCTCCTTGTTTTCTGACAGTAATAGAAAAAAGAAGATTCTTTCAGCAACTGTAGATTTTGTCATGGTCATATGAGGAAAATCTGCAATACTAGCCTGTTAGCTAATATATAACGCAAGTGAACACATTTAGCTGAACTGATCCTCAATTATGATAAAGCAGCTAGCGTTTGCCTTCGTCAGGCAGCAAAGCATTCAGACCTCCATACCGTGAGAAAATATTAGACAGTGAATATGCTAGTCATTAATTGGGCTTTTTTTTAATACCTTACCTCTAATCACACAATATGTGCAGCATAAAATGCTCTTAGATTTGGAAGTGATGCCGAGATAGTTAGCATGTCATGCTAACTTTGCAGACAAACATACCGTTTAATCCAGTCATTAACATTCAACATATCCAGATCCGTGTCAGTGTACAATAAATACTATGAGTGGATTGAAAAGAAAAGGACAGAAGTTTTTTGCCTTCATCCTGTACAGTGCAGCTAAACATAATTAATTGCAAAAGTAACAACAAGTGTAGTGAGTGTAACATCTTGTTATCTGCATGTAGTTTTTCCTATCACTTCTTCCCAATTGATGTGCTGCCAATTCCCTGAGTGCACCGCTGTTGTTGGTGACTGGTGTGTTAGCTCACTTTAAGTGCACATGGAGGGGTACGTACGCTACAAAAGACCAGCAGTACCAGCTTGTGTTGAACGGTCGTGACTAAAAGTTTTGGCAGTGACACAAATTTTGTTTTTGACAATTTTGCTGCTTCAGTATTTTGAGTGTGTTTGTGTTGTATATTGAAGAGCGATATATGCATTTCACAAGTTTCAAAGACTTTTGGCAAATTGGCAAATACATCACATTTATGCAAAAAAGTCAATTTGTGTCACAGCCAAAACTTTTGGCCACGACTGTATGTAAAATATGTTTATCAGTAACACACTAATAGTCATTTCTTCTGTACTACAGGAAGTCCTTCAGGCTGCCTTTCTCCTTCTCCCTCCCCTGGGTGTGTCTGAGAATATCGCCTGTTTCTCACACACCTTCCAACGGTTTGTTTTTCTGCAACAGCACACTTCTGAGCATGATAGCCTGTGTGTGTATGTGTTGTCCCCCTTGGGCTATGAACCAACAAATATTGAACACAAAAACTCCAGCAAGGCCTACCTGCAATATTTCCATGTCATTATGTTAAACTGACTGGATGACAGATGGATAAAGGAATGAAGAAAGAGGCAGTGTGAAAGGAAACACTGAAGAAGGGAGCATTTATGACCATTACCACAAACACCTAATTTACACTTACACTTTGCAACGTTAAAGTTCTATTAAGTGTTTTACATTTAGTTGTTGAATGGCTATACTTATGATCACTGATAATCAGGCGGCACTTGAAATCACAACAGGTCAATGACAACACACAGGACCATCAGAAAATGAATCACGGGCAAAGAAAAAAAAAAAAAAGTACCACACCAGATTTATTGACGGAGTCTTTTACTTTTGTGTCATGAACATAAAACCAGGAATTTGGCTCAACTGAAATGGAAGAAAGGATTCCCGGCAGGCTTTAGTATCACGTAGATGCCTGCGAGACCTTTGCCCAAATCAATTGGAACTTTCTGACATATGTCCGTCTCCACCCCTGGTCCGTCTGTCCAGTTTCCCCTCACTTGGCCTTCTCTCTCTGCCTTTTGCAGGTACATTGCCGTGGCGATGAGCGGAGCCACCTGAGGCCTGAACCTGAGTGCTAATTGCCGTGTCGGCAGTCTCTATGGTAGCAAAGGTAAACAATGTGCCGGGTAATGTGTCACCACGGTGATAAACTAAGGGCAGCTCTGAAGAGTTGTAAAAGAGATTGTTCACCTGAACAGCTTGTTAGGAAAAACTGACGACCAGCCTGCCGCAGGGTTGCCAGATGGAAAATGTTAAAGTATCTTTCCAGTGGCTAAAAATTATCGTACTTTGAGGAAAATTATCATACGGAAGATGTGGACTGGGTAAATATAATACCGGGCCCCCAGTTACTGTATTCAATATAGAATACCTCAAATTTCTCATTAGTAAAGAGGATTTAAGCCAAAGACAGCTGTGTTTGTGAGTCGCACTCATCATCACAACAAGCATAACTGGCTGCAAAGACATCAAGTGAGAGGAGATGCATTTACAGACAATCCTGATCATGTTGTGATAATGAATTAAAATGAGATTGTTTAGACTCTTTATATCTACTACTACAAAGTGTCACAAAGTAATCATTTATCATATAATAGGCATTATTGATCATACATCATACAGAGGGCAACATGATTGCGCAAAAATGATAAATATTGTATATCTGCCAACCAGGGCTGCACAGTATTGGATATATGTACACATATTGCAATGTGATAAAATACAGGAATTTTCCCCAGATGACATGAATAGCTCTATTTGGAAAGAATTCATCCCTCCAGAACGATTACCGTGATTTTGTAGGGGAGGGTATGTACAAAGAAAATTAAAAATGATTGTCGTTTTTGATCAACATCATCGTTCCTGCAGCTGAAATAATTCCATACAACTCACACCGCTTTTCTTTTTGCAAACAAATCTTCCTTTTCGATGTTCTTCTCCCGAGATCCTCAGGATTCATTTTCATTTTTGGTTGACAACAAGTGGGGGCGGGGCCTGCTTTGGCTGTTTGATAACCTGAATGAGACTGGCTGTGATTGGTTCATTGTGCTGCAGAGCCTGCATGTCACTCACTAACAACAAACTCAGCCTATCCAAAAATCATTTCATATCAGGGTAATTATCATTATTGTGATATACATTTTTTTTTTTGTCTTTAGTGTAGGACGGGGTAATAAAATGATAATCTTTTCTAGTAGATCAGCGGCTATGATTTTAATTTTCTATTGATTGTCTTTAGGGTTTTTTGTTTACATTGTCAAATAAAAACAAAAAAGTTGTTTTGTTTTACTTAATTATTGCATATTCTGATGTTGAAAAACAGATTTTACTTCGTTTTGCTTGTGTTTTGCTTCTAGATTTCTGAAATGTTGGCAAGTGGTTGTCATGTTCTAACCATAAAGAATAGTTTAAAATCACAAATAACTCTTGTTATTCATCATTTTCATCTTGTTGAGTAATTAGACTGTAGATTGCACTCATCTTATTTATAATTATTTAATGTTACAAAAGACAGCTTGCATGAAATAAATGAAGCGAACAAAATAAGCACTAGAGACTACGGGTGTCTTTTTGTCTCGTTACGTCTTTTATGAATATTTTAACCACGTTTTAACAACCGTCCAGTTTCTTCAACTTTCACCCATAACCAAAAATCAACCTTTAAACTTGAAAGAAATAATGATTTGACATTCATCACGGTAATTATCGATACTGACTAAAAGAACATTTTTGGTAATATTGTCCTAGTTAAAAGGATACACTGTGCAGCCCTGCCAGAGACACCGTATGAGCTGAATGGATCCCAGATGATATACTGGGTCATACAGTGTTCTATGACACTGAAACTTCTGTGATAAAACAGCAGATAAACCTGCATAAAACCATTCAAGATTATTACTCTAGTAAAGCGCCAAAAACAAAGTAGATTTGGCACAGACCTGCAGTTGTTAATTATAAACCCCTAGTTAACAGCCTCCCCATCCCTCTCTCACCTCTCCATCTCTCCCCCTTTTCCTCCCCTCACCCTCTGATGAAAGACAATCACATCATTGAGCAGCAGAGATCCATGCAGATGAAAGTCTGCATTCCTGCGCTCGCCCAGCCCGACCCGGACGGCCTCCACATTCTGTCCGCAAAACTTATCAACACCAACCATGGTGACCTCTGTGCTCTCCCCTGTACTTTAACCTACCAGTTTCTACGTTATTCAACTCGGTTCCTCGCTGCTGAACAGTGCGGAGCTTTATTCCGCCGGGCTGCTCTGCTCACTTCCAGTCTCCACTGCATTACGTTCTCATTCTGCATAGCTCTGCCATACTATGTCTGTTGTTCCTTCATTCATTTACACACACATGCTATCTTGTGATACCACTCGTTTAACAATACACGCACTATGTTCTCGACTTAATGACTATGCAGTTCCATTCTCCTGTACATTTGACATACATACGACTACATACGATAATGAATTTCAAATCCATGTACAGAAAAAGACCGACACAGATGAAGGAATGTGTTGAGGATCATTACAGAGGAGAATATTTCTACATCTGAGGGAACTCCGTCAGTACAAAGCAAACAAAGCTGTGCCCATAACTGACACACAGCTTTAGCAATGCCGTCTTTACTTAACCGGCAATGAGGAATACCTACACACATACCATAATCAATGAGGAGCAATGCAAAAGAGGTATATTCTACAAGACTTTCTACTTTTGGGTTAACACTGTGAAAGCACGCCGGATAAAGTATTAAACTGAGTGTCAGGTTTCCCTATTCCAGGCCCCTATTCCCAATCTGAATCCTTTATCTGTGCCCCTATCTGGTATCCCTTAATGTCCTTCATAACCAAAATATACTCAATATACTTGAATATACTCAATACATCATGCTTTGTAGTAAATGACTAAATCACACACATTGAGTACAAACTGTCACCTCATTTGTTTCTTCTTGAGTGAGACCTTTTCTCACTCTCTGCCTCTCACAGACACAGATTAATATTAATGGCCTGAGTACCAGTGTGTTTTACGGAGAGCACTGCCTCAAAGGTTGTATCATTAATGTTGCAAAGCACGTTTATTAAAGTCAGTTTATACCAATTCTTCAGCACTAAAAGGTCGCAGTTTGTCTATTTTTTTCTGCTGCTGACATGACACCTGAAAAGGAGTTCAGATCGTTTCCCCGACGTCTTTACTGCGGAAATAACACAGATCACAGCTGATGAGCTTAGAGAGACGGAGTGAAAAGTAAGAACCGTCAGAGTGAGAGGACTCGCCACAGGAACATCAAAATATTGTACACAACTGTGGAATTTTGTTGAGAATAACCTAAAAGTACCTATTACACGTCTGTTGTGTAGTTCATCACAAACGTGGCTCGGTACCGCATCCGGTTTGTTTGTTAGCGACTTGTTAGGTCAAGCAAATTATTTGCCTGTTTTGTTGCATTATTCCATAACATTTTTATATCAGTGTTATCAGCTACAATTTCATTTAATTACCATACATTTCAGAATAATTAGGCTGCCTTTTTTCATTTAAACATTTGTTGTTTCATTTGCAGTATTGTCTTAGCCTGTAGCCTTTTTGCTGCAATGTTACTGAAATCTCTTTCTTTCAGATACTGTATTTATGACAGGCTATATATTCATTTGTCACGTACTTCAACCTTTCTTTATAAATGAATGTTTTGTGACGCCTTGTATGGTTACTGACATGATACGAAATCTTTACCCACTTCAAAAAAAAAGCATCCAGATATGTCATACATCACCATTCTGACAAAATATATTGAGATATTATTTTTTGTCTATATTGCCAAGCCCCAGCGTCTGCCCTCTGGCAGAAGGTAGAGGTAACCAGGAGGCAGGACAGGACGTCTCAACTGGAGCTTCTCTACAAAGCCAAAAGTCAGACTAAAAGTACGATGTAACCACACACTGGTGTTGTATGCTTGCTGTCATTGTTGCAGCTCTTCCAAATGTAGTGAGATGAATTCCACCAGCCTACCTGTGTGCTAATAACGGAAACTGTTAACTGTTGAATTTTAATTAGTCTATTTTTTTTTAACCAAAAAAAAAGGAGAACTCAAATGACTACTACTCAGCCTGAAAAATAATTGCATAATATCTTCTGAGGCTGCAGTGCGAGCTTCCTAAAGTTTGAAAAATAATCTTCAGTCTGGCATCAAATAGCATCACTGTACTGTACAAGTATTTTTTTTAATCCAGGCTGCACAGTACACAATAAGCATATAGGAGGACACTTTAGATGGTTTGGAAAAGCCAAAGTAAAATGATATAGTGCAATTTTCCACAAATGACAGAATGATCACCGTAGATGGCAAACTGAGCCAATTCTTGGTTTCAGTTTCATCTTGGAGAAGCACTCACGAGCACTGTTTTTGAATGGAAGCAATCAGGATCTATTACAAACCAGTTTAATTTGTTGATGGTCTAAACAGGGCTTGTGTTTGATTGTAAACCTGCTCCCAAACACACATACATGCGCGAACTCTCACACACAAACAAATACATACTCTGCTGATTTGGTCAGAACGTGGAGAGGTGAGCTTCAGAATAGGTGAATAAAAGGCAAATGAGATAAAAACCACAGACCAATTTGTCTTTTCAAAAGCAAAAAAACGTAGCCTAACAGTATGTCTTTGGGCTACTGAGCCCACCCCCGTGAGGCTTGAATATACTCAAAGTACATACTAACGTCCAGCTGATTGTTGACCGGCTGTGGAAATCTTAAGCAAGGACACAGTTTCAAAGAAGGAAATAATGGAATACTGCAGATTTCCTTTTTTCTCAGATGGACGTGTGCATGCTGACTACTTATGCAAACACGACGGATACCATCTTTTCTAATCTCCTCCTGTTTGTACTATGAGCAACCTCAAACAGAGCATTGTACAAGTGCTTCAGTATATAACGTCGACTGAGCCTTCTAGATACCATTTGCTCGCAGTCTGTTCAAACACTTTGTCCTGTTTGGCAGAGTGCTGGCACAGCAGCCTCCCCTGAGATGGAGGAAAGTGCACACTATCTCCTTCTGCTTAGCATGCGTTTAACCCTTTGGGTGACAGGTTTTCTCTTCATCATCGGCTGTGAGTTACCGAGCCACACCTTGGAGTTAAACAGGAATTCGGATTCTGCTTAATTATGCCCAAATACATTCTGATTAAAGTCACATTTTACAACAGCGAAATGTATAATTTCAGTGGTTTCTCCATTTAAACATGATTTACTGATACAGTATAACCACGTGTAGCAATAACTTATGCTGGGAATCTCCAACAAATGTGGCCCGTTATGATAATGTCATCTGTGACTAAAGAAAACACTGTTGTTATGGTCATTTTTCAAGCAAAATACTTACCTACTTCCCAGATTTTAAATAGTTTTCATAATTTTAATAGTGAATCAACCCTACTTTCAAAATGCTACCACCATACAGCTTTATTAAGCTGTAACAGCAGTTTTACAGTTTTAGTGATTGCAATGAAAATAATTAGCAGATAAATCACTCGCAGGGAGTTGCTGCAACATATAGCAAGATCTATACATGTGGTGTGCTTAAAAAGTTGCCATAACCTGAGAAAAAGGAAATAGAAGCGTTCCTAGAGTAAATGTATGCAGTAAAGGAAGGAAAGGCTTCTGCTTCACAGTGTTGATGCTACTGTGCATCATCGTCACAACAGAATAAAACCTCATCCGCAGGAATAACTCACCAGGTGCAGAGATGTACCGAATGTGTCGAGCCCAAAGCAGTTACGTAAGATTCAACGGTACACATATGCACCTGAATGTTGCATGCATTTTAAACACAGTTCAACTTTAAAGTCACTGAGTGACTCAAACACAGCGGTGCGCTGGTGTTCGGTTGCTTATTGAAAAAGTTATTTAATGTGATCAGGCTAATCATTAAAGAACAGTGCCGAGGGCAGGCTGACTTACAGTTACTTCAATGTGACAGGAAATGATGGGAGAAGGTGATTCAACTATTATATACTGGTTGTGATAGTTCTGGTGTAGAACTGTTAAGTCAAAGTATGGTCTCGTGACACCAGAAAGTTAATAGGTAGTTACACATTTCTGATGCTGTTTAGTTCTGCTGTCTACACTAGACCTGAGGCAGAAACCAGTAGGGCTTTGGGTCATTTGTCTAGTTTATTAGTTCTTCAAGTCATCAGGTAATGAGAACTGTTTCATTTTTAAGTCGTGCCACATTACTGATGAGCTTCAATCAACGCGCACATTTCCAGGCTATTTGGTGTAAGTCATGCACACAGATAAGAGTGCTAACGTCATATTTTGAAACACTGATACTTTTGATGCAAATATTAACTTTTTAGGCGTGTATGGGGTTTTTTTTTGTGTGCAATCTCAAAGCCAAAAGAAACTTGCTTGACACATATTTTATGGTTTGACACTACAATTTTTTTTAAACAGTAAAATGGCACTTGGTCCTGCTTTGCACTTGACCGACTCAGACGCCCTGTTTCGTTTGGCGTCTCAACAAAGTCGCTGTAAAAATGAGTGTTTAAGTTTTACACTTGACTTCACCGGCCCTTTAAAATAACCCGAGTCTTGCCCTTGTGGCTTTAAATGGGCTAAATTCACCAGTGAGACCTGGAATTATGCAGAGGAGATATTTCATTAACAAGTGGAATGCCCTTGTGATTCAGTCAGCTGGTAGAAGTTAGTCTCATGACCTCTATTGTCACATTTGACAAGTTTTAACAGTACGAAAAAAAAAAACCCCAAACCAACACCTTCAGAAGCGAACAGTCCAAGGGTGAAAACGCTGCATGCCGTTGTGAGTGTAAAAGCTGCCAAGTTATCTTTACAATATTGGCAACACTCAATCTCCATCAGCCAACAAGCGCGCTGTACGCTTAAAGCTTGTACACTACACTTCAGCCCTAAGTGAGAACACACTCGGACCAGAGTGGGCCAGTCATGTAAATGTCATCTCTGTCAGAAAGGGATTTATGCAAACTCTGTCTGTGTCTCTCTCCTGACACACACAAAGAGAGCGACATTTGGGTGTGGACTCACCCAACAAGTACTTTTACACTTTTACAGTTACAAGTTCGCCCTGTTTAAATTCCCTCTATCCCTACTGGGACAAGACAAACCAGTTTCTCTCTCTCATTCACACACAACTCTTGAATCATTCATTAACCCCCATGATACACCACCCACCCCTAACCCC
>JAPQRN010000022.1:3346081-3358376 GCA_037367275.1 Coranthus polyacanthus
GGAGCGCAGCGGGAGCGCAGCGGCTCCTAAACGGCGGAGAGCCAGATCCGAGAGGGAGGCGGAGAGGATTTGACGTCTATCATATGTAACTCCTCATACACGCTCATGAACGCAGCTCCGGACCGCTGTCTGTCCACAGTGGACAGTTCGCTGTGGAAATCGACCTCCTCCGTGGTGTCCGTTTTGCAGACATGCAGAGTAAGACTACGCAGCAGTTTTACTTCCAGACATGCAGAGCAGATGTTTTGACTTTTGACTGTCCAGTCTGGTGAGTTTGAATGACTTGTATCTGCTACTCGTTTAGTACATGTTCAGGATTATAACTGCAGACAGAAGTGTTGTGGAAAATGTTGAGTGTGCGGATTATACCGGGAGAAAATGACTGTCCGTGCAGAAATGACGTGTTTAATTTATGGTTAGATGAAGTGGAAGATGTGCTCATTTACCGAGATTAAAAGTAGCCAGTGACTTTTCCACAACCTCAGCAACATTTAGGGATGCCTGCTACTGATGACATGAATCTCGGGACATTGTGTTCTTTGAAATAAAAGCTCCCCTCATATTTAGAGGCAGACACTCCCCCTCTTGACCATATCTGAGTATCGATGGGAAAGTTGTCTTGGGGAAAATATTGCACAGACAGCCTCTAATTAGTGCAACATTATCAAGTGATAGCATTTCAAATGACAAATAAATCAATGAACCACCTGTCAATTCAGATCATAGTTTAAACACTGGATAATGCCATGCCAAAGACATGATGCAAAACATGTTTCTGCAGCACCAAAGTAAATAATCAGGACAGAACAGTTTATCTTCGTCTGCACGGAAAAGGAGAAAGCAGGAGTACGTCATTTTTACAACGTTAAGATTCAAAGTTTATAGGATACACTGATTTTGTTGCAGTATATGTAAGAATTCCAGGGTACTTTCAACACTTTTCACAAAATGTGTTGCTTTCCTTGTTTTCCCCAGGGTTTCGCCCCAACCCACTGCTTAGCAAGGAGGAGAGAGACAGAAACTAACCGACCAGCATAAATCCAGCACAAAGGCCCTGAATGCATCAGAAGGAAAAGACAGGAACATTGACGAAACAGAAAAAATCCTGTCCTCCACGACTAAAAACCGGGACGTATTTGTACATCGAAACTTTAGTTAGCGATGCAGAAGAGAGGAAAACGAGAAATATTTTCTTATCAGATTGTGCCGAGTGCCCTGCAAATCCAAAAAGTTAAAAAGACGGTCATCTTTTTGGACTCTGCGTCAGTCCCAGCCTCTGTGTGATATCCACTTTCCAATGCATTCCTGTTCATTAAGGTCATTAAGATGCTGAGGAGGATGGTGACGATGAGGAAGATCCTCCGTGTGAAGGGAGATGTGTTGTGCACAATGCTGCTACTGGTGCTTTTCTGTCTGCTGCTTTATGCCCGACAGGTAACAATGGAACTAAGTACTTTCACTCAAGTACTTCAGTACAAATTTGAGCTACTTAAGGATTTACATTTTATGCAGCTTTCATCATCTCAGAGGCAGAGATTGTACTTTTTACTCCTTCGTTTCTTTTGATTACAGTTTTTCATCTCCCTCCTGTCCAGTGAAAACCACGTATCTCCGAATGTGTCGATATTGAATGTTTGAGAGAAACTGAAGCATGATCCTTCATGGGTCGAGTTTCAAATTCACATCCTTGTTAAGCTAAATAAACTCCTTAAAAAACCCTCTTGGATTCGCTGGAAAAATGCATCGTCGCAAAACTGAAAGGCTGACTTTTTAGAGATGCGTGGTTCTCACGGGACGACGACGCTACAAACATATGATGATCTTATAGAACATGATGCGTTGCTGTAGATTAAACTACCAACAGTACATGAAGTAGCACAGATGAGCTCAGAAGAACAATGAATCAGAAACATCAGATATAATACTAAACAGGGATACATTTACTGCACAGTGACTACTTGTGACATAGGTTTACATAGGTTGAGGATGTGAATACTTCCAGAGTTAAGATGGACCCAATCACAGCATGGGATTCAGAGCTTTTAAGAAATCGCTTTCTACAGGACACAAAGTACTTACTACATGTATGGAAAAAGCACACTGAAAAAGCGCTCTGCTCTGCGTACAGAGAAAAAGCAAAAGCCACATGTGTTTTTCATCTATACAATCAGTGCAGCTTGTGCTTCATGCTTATTCAAATGAACGCAATTTTTAAGAGTTTTGCAAGAGATGTGTAATGTTTTGCTGGTTTGGTGAAAGGTTGTGGAGTTTGAGAGGTAGTGGCTAAGGAATCAGAAGAAAACTGGAATATTAAACAAATCAACCTTCCACTTCCACCCGCGTCCTGTCATATCCCATACACGTGTTCAGGTCCTGCTCTCCTCTGGGTGGGACAGACCCATTTGGAAGCTGGAGATCCACGGCTCCACCAGCTCCAGCCGGACCCTGCTGGGAGCCAGCGGGGCCAAAATCCACCAGGAGACTGCGGGGGTACCACCTGATTTGGTTTGAATTATGAATGCGTGTTTAGATGTATGTATCGGAGTCAAATGTTTCTAATTTTCTAACGGCGTCTGTCTTCTGTCTCGCATAATTTCACCCGATAAGCCCTCCAGCCCTCCAGCGCCGCAGCTGCCTCCCTGCAAGCCCCAGTCCAAAACAACACCTCCTCAGCCCAAGAACAAACCTCAGGTCAAATCTAAGGGGAAATCCAAGTCGAGACGGAAGAATGCTGCGCCGACCAAGGCTGCTGCCAAACCTCTACCCACAATGCCCCCGTTTGACTTTGAGGGCTATCTGAGACAAAAAGACAACAGAAACTTTAACCTGCTCATAGACCAGCCGGAGAAATGTCACATCGACGGAGGAGGCGGCTCTGATAGTGCTCCCTACATGCTCATCGCTGTGAAATCTGTCGCTGCTGATTTTGATAAGCGTCAGGTAAAATGTGTCATGTAACGTATGATATTGTTGTAAATGATGCTGTGAGTTGAGCAAGAAAAGTCAACTGAAACAGTCCATCTGTCTTTCAGGTGGTACGTAGGACTTGGGGTAAGGAGGGACTTTTCCAAAATGGTGTGTCTGTCCGTACGGTTTTCCTGCTGGGGATTCCCAGGAATCGGAGCGCCCTGCCTCTGTGGGACCAGCTCTTGGCCTATGAGAGTCAAGCCTTCGGGGACATCCTGCTCTGGGACTTTGACGACACTTTCTTTAACTTGACGCTGAAGGAAACACATTTTCTGACATGGGTCAACAGCAGCTGTCCTCACATCAAGTCAGTGTTTGTAAAGCTATAAACAATGTGATTCTGACCTTCATGTGACTCTGATGCCTCTTTTACTCTAAGTTTTTCTCCACAGGTTCATCTTCAAAGGTGACGCTGACGTGTATGTGAATGTGGAGAACATATTAGAGATGCTCCAAGGTCAAAAACCAGATGAGGATCTGTTCATTGGTGATATTATCTTCCATGCTAAACCCATTCGCCGGCGCAGTTCCAAGTACTACGTGCCAGAGTTTGTGTATGGAGGCGGTCTGTATCCGTCTTACGCTGGGGGAGGAGGCTTTGTCATGTCAGGGCACACGGCCCGGAGACTTAGCTCTGCCTGTCAGCAGGTGCTTCAGAGTTAGAAAAAAAGAGGTTTTAGTAACACTTTCTATTGAGGTACACATATTAACTATTAACTATAGTAGGGTTTTAATCCAAACTATCCAAGACCAAATCAAGACCAATACTGAATCAGTGCGAATCCGAGTTAGGACCAAGATCAGACCAGATACACAGCAACGGCATTAACACGTGTGTTATCTGAACTTTCTGACTGACTTCATGAGTTTGTTCTTCACATTTAACAACACACCTATAAGCAATTTTGTATCACAAGCAGAAAACGTACATTAGGAAGAACAACGTGTCACCACATGTCCAGTTCCAGCTCAATCTCTCACAAAGCTAGCACTGTGTTAACTACATCCCTTAATACATGCAGACTAAAATAGGTACCCTGCTCACCTAGCTAGGTGGCAAGTAGCAGGCAAGCAACTTGAAACATACAGCATATGCGTAGGTGGCTAATGTGTGCAGCTAATATGTGCTAAATCTCTTTGGGTGAGGGGAGAAGACGTTTTGGAACAGAGGCAGGTTGCTAACGTTAACCAGCTAGCTTTGTTAGCGTTACTTTCACTGCCTTTCTTCATGAAGTGAATGTAAAAGTTTGTCATAACCCCAGCTGTCAAAGTAATCGTTTTTTGTTTTTTTTTTGCACAATTTACACGTTGCTGTGTGTTTTCTTTTGGTCTTGTTGTTACAGAGGTATGTCAAGTCAAGTTATATGTTGCATTTGGAGCTGGAAATTTGACATAAAATCACAGTGATGATGTTAAATAAATCAAACGATGCACAGGCAGGTTAGTGATGTCCCTGCAGTTGAGGTCTTGATTGGTCTAAATAGTAACTGAAAATCCTGAGTCCTCTTTGACCGGTCTCAAAGCCAACACTGATGTCGAGTACTACTACGACATTACTTATTAGCATACGTAGTAGTAGCATATTGGCTCTTAGTCATAGTAAAGCAATTATTAATGCCTTAGGTGCTAAGACGTCACTTTATAACGAGGATCATATTCTGAGTTAGAAAGAAAATCATTTAGTTTTTTGGACACTCTTAACACTTGTAGTTGTATGTTTTGTTATATTAAAATAGACCGTATTTATTAAGTGCTATTAAGGGGGAGTAGGGGGTAAAACTGCAAATAAATTCAAACCTTTATTTTCCAAGGAATTAGCGTAACGTTTTGACTTGTATTCCATAATTACATCCAAAGAAAAGTGGACATCCAACATATTTATTTTTGATGATTTATTAAAGTGCACCAACTCCATTCACGTGTAATTTCCATCACAAAAAAAAATAATGTTCCCTTTTAGCTTCTCTCAAAACAAGGAATCAAGGCTAATCTTGTTGTAATACCACCTTATACTGAGCAAGGTTGTAATTCATGTACAACGTAAAGTAGTTAAGAGGTTATTGAGGAAAAGTAGCATTATTAATGACTAACAAAGAGCCAATATAATATTAATATGTATGTTACTAAGCATTAGTTAATGGTGAATATGTGGTCCTGAATATTACTGCGGTTTTAGTCTTTTTATTTGTCTATTTTCAGAATTCTGTGATTTGCAGTGATTTTTTTCTCTTCTAGGTGGAGTTGTTTCCCATTGATGACGTCTTTCTGGGAATGTGTCTCCAGATGATTGGCGTCAAACCATCACGCCACCAGGGCTTTCGAACCTTCGGCATCCCCCGTCCGTCCGCGGCGCCCCACCTCCAGACGTTCGACCCCTGTTTCTACCGGGAGCTCATGGTCGTCCACAGCCTCAGTGTCCCCCAGATCTGGCTCATGTGGAACCTCCTGCACGACCCCAAACTGAGCTGCCACAACAGGACCAGACCCACATCGGGGCCCTTTAAATGGAGGGAAAAGACAGGAGGGACAGCAGTAGCAGGGACAGCAGGACCGCAAGGAGACGGGGAGACGGACTACGGCGATAAGAAGGTGTTCGTCACGCATTAGTCACTTTTTTTTTTTTGATGCACCTCAGCCTCAGCCAGTACAAACTGGTTATAACACAGGATCTGTGGCCAATTTGAAAGGCTGCGGTGTGTTCAAAAGCACAGCTGAGTCATAAGAGATTTCCTAAAAGCTGGCAGATCATCTTTGGGGAAATGAATTAGAAAATGCGCATCAGTCAGACAGTCCAAAGAGAATTTAGGCATCCATCTGTCTGTTCAGCGTTAGAGAAGGCGCAAAAAGCAAGAACTTGAAGTACAAAGAAACCGTGATGAGGTGAATCCCTCAAACGCGTCAGGTTTCTGCCCTCGCAAAGTTAATGTAAGACCTTGAATGTTTGTTTTGGAAGTTTGGGACTTTTGAATGTGCACTCTTCTCGAATTCGTTGTGTAACTGTTTACTCCAAAAATCAACATCCAAAATATGCGAGTGTGGTTAGCTGGTTTAACCCTGTCCTGATTAGTTTGTAGAAGAAAAGACACACAGTGGTTGTATATTTCTAATACTGTATGTGACAGATGCTGGAAGAAAACTACAACATGAGGTTAAATATACCAACAGATAATGGTGTGAATGCACCTGTGTGTGTGAGAGAGACTATATCTACGTTCACATTCTGGCCGGACAGCGACTGGAAAGAGACTTATTTATATATTGTGACTTCATGTTCAGACTTGAATCACTCGGAGGTAACTGTGTTCCTCACTTGCAGCACACATGGACAGTCACATTACTTTGTTCCCTGGAGGAATAACAAATGGAGCCCAAATGGAAACCAGCTGCACAGTGGGAACCAGCTGGGACCGCGGCAAACACACAGAGAACACCTCAACTCAGTGTTTGCAGAGAGGTGTATGCCTTTATCGCAAACACCAAGTATTTAAATTATAATGTGATTTGCAATATTGTTTTTCTGTTAACGGTTTTCCATGTGTTTTGGAAAGTCTGTATGTAGATTCATGCTGATAAACATGTTCAGTTATATTCCAATAGCAACTGTACTAGAAAAATTCAATTTAAGATCCAAAACGACTGTGAAGCTGTAAATACACAGATCTCAAGATGGATTAAATTAATTTATCTATATGAAAGCACTCCGTCCTCTCTCTAATATTCAAGCAGATTCTAAAACTACTACTGTTGTGGAATCTCCTTAAAATACCTGGACATTGTCTGCTTGGTGAGTGAAATTTGCCAAATACAGTATCAAAGCATGTTCATTCAATGTCAAAGCATGTAATTAAAGACAAAAACAATACACGGGTCGGATCTCGATTCATTTAGCGGAGGATTTCCTACTGTATCGCGTTAAATCTGTCGCTGCCCATGTGACTGATGTGACATAATATAATCCCGATACGCTGAAATAAAACACAGATGCTTGGCTGTTTTTGCGAAGTCAAATTTTGCAACATAAATACAACTTTAAAGGTTGTACAAACAAAGAAATAAAAAGCTCTCAATCTTTTTCACATCCACATTTTTTTTATTGTTTTTTTCATATCCTGGTTGCACACACGGAAAATGAACTTTGATGTCGATGAACAGTGAGCTTTTGATTTCATCAAATTCCAAATGTCGCACTGCAGTTGTTAGAGATCATCTCAACACTGTCAAAATTTTTTTTTTTTTTTTTTCCCGGAGCAAAGCTTGCAGTCAGTCAGCCTATTCCTTCTCATTGCACTACATGGTATTGTTATCTACCGTTTCAGTGGACATGCTGAATAAATCTACGTATTTCGTCATACACAAAAGTTATATTATTCAAAATATAAAACGCCACATTCCAATGAATTTCACAAGTTTTAATTAAGTATAACTGCCCCATTTCCAGAAATGGGCTTAAAATATACTCACAGAAAAGAAGTCTGAGGAGTAAGGGAGATGGACAACAGAGAACCAAGACGATACAAGGCATTAATATGAGATTTTCATTACACTGAACTGAAGCTGTCCGTTATAAATTACAACAATCTGATTTGAAGACAATCACTCATTCCTCATTCAATTAACTAAAAAAGAAAAAGCCAAACAGGTGAAACTGAAAAGCCACACAGCTTTCCGGATTAAAGTTTTCACTTGTTTTTCCATCTAAAAATAGTAGAAAAACAAGGATATGATATGGTCACCTGAGTTTGGGTGAGATTAACTACCCAGCACCCTATTATACATAGCTCCTCTCTGCTGTCTCTCAGTAACAATGCATCATCACAGCGCTGACCGTCCAATGGAGCTGGGCTGGGCTTACCAAAGCGGGATTGTATAGGTTTATAACAAGGAAAAGAGCCGGTTGGATAATTATCCCCCCCCTCCCCCCCCCAAAAAAACCCACTCTCTGGCTGGAGGTTCATGCAAATCAAAGCAAACCAGTAAGAGCCTCTGATGTGCATGCTGCTGGGCTGGGCTCATTTTCCCAAAAGAAACTTCTTGATTTGCTTTCTTCACCACTGACTCAACCGTTGCTGCCCCCCCCCCCCTTTAATTATTCCCTCATCTGCTTCCAATAAAGCAAAGCTCTGAGATCTTTTAGGCAATGACCAGTTTATCAAAATTCAGCAGAGGACGGAGACAAAAACAGCTTTCCCTTTAAAGCTGCAGTAGGCAGAAATCAGGAAAAAGCAAAAAAAAAAAAAAAAAAAAAAACCACAAATATTGGAAGTTGGAAATAAACACTCTACCCCTTCCTCTCTTAAGCCCCTCCCACCAGAGGAGAGAGAGAACAGCCAATAAGAAAGGCCTCTCATGGCAAAGACCTGTGATTGGCCAAAAATGTTCCATCACTGAAAACAGAGCCAAGAGGATGTGCAGAAGTCTAGTTTCCTCACAAACCACTTGAATTTACAAAATGCTAAAAGGCTGTTGTGGAATTCTTGTCCAATGATGTCAAAATATTTCTGCCTGTCCCAGCTTTAAGCTTTAATTTCATCTGGGTTGCTGAAATAATCTATTCCATAGTAACTAATCACAGTGAGCTTTTAAGGGGTCAAAATGTACCTAACAAGGCAAAACTGAATACAAAAATGCAGCAAAAAAGGCCCTCCTCGTTTTGGAAATCCCAACCCATCTACCGTTCTCTACAGGTACAAGAAAATCAAAAGGAGACAAAAAGACGGCCATGATATCACTTCAGCTCGTTGCTATGCTCAGTGACACGCACACATACAGTACACGCTGTACAACGATGCAGCTCGAATGCATTCTCAAACTTATGTACAAGGAGATTTTCTGTTTTTGTTTTTTTTTGTTTTTTTTACAGAGGAGACAGGTCAAGAAGAAAGACAGGCTCGGTGGGAGATGAGGCACAATGTTCAACAGTTTTGCGTGTGTGTTTTTTTCTTGTTTTTCCACACTTTTACTTGCATAAAAGCAAGTGGTAGTAAAATATTTGAATATAGCTTTCGTGACAATTATACTACATCTGCAGACACATCAGAAGAGGAGCAGGGAATGTTGTTTTCCAACATCAGACATTGCTGGACAGACATCATTCTTAATTATCTTAAACTTAGGAATCCAATTATAAAATCAGTAGATGTGTCGGGAGTTACATCTTGAAACACTTCTCTAGCTTTCGGGTGCAACAAACTAGTAAAGGTGTGACCGAAAGAAAGCTAGCAGGCTGTGGAACATCTCCTGTTTGTAGAAACCACATCGCCTCACTCAAGACTGCAAGAAACCTGCAGGAAAACTGATATCGACTAGTATCAACAGTTCAAATACAACATGCCAAAGGAAGACTCCAGATCAGATATCTGTCCACCTTAAAAATATGCCAAATCTGAAGCAAACTTTTGTATTTCATGCTGTTTCCGAACATTCTACGGTAGCAGGGTTAAGTGGAGCTGAAGCGAGGCTATCTATGGTCGCCTGTGTATTTGCGGCGTTAGGATTGCACATGAAAAAGTTTCAAAACTGAGTGGTCTGGAAATCGATAAAAATGTAAAAAGATCTTCCAGTGATTAGTGAGGCGTAAGCCCCTCTCCCCCTCCTAGCTGTGAGCAGCAACCTCCTTCCTCCTACAAGACTGAATCAATCAGAGTCGAGGAGGAATTATTGAGATACTCAAGCCAGAGCTGGAGTCAGCTGTGTGTATTTGTGTGTATTTGTGTGTGTGTGTGTTTGTGTCAAGCTACTAATTCATGTGAATAAGAGGACACCAGAATAAGAGCACATAACTATTTACAACATTTGTACATCGACATCATCAAGTCAGGGCCCGTATGCAGAGTGGATGCATCAAATCACCACATGATGCACTTAACTTGTATTATGTAATTATCACTACTATAAAGACATGCAAAAGAAGTTTCCCACGGATTAAGAAGTACAGTATAATCAATCAGAAATGTGGACTCTTTGATTTGATCTCTATAGACAGCTTTTAGTTGTGAGGCCTTGTGGATGCAATTTGTCATCGTCTTTGATTGTAATGCCCTTTTGCATCCATAAGGGTAACACTTTATACGAAGGCACACATATTCACTATTAACTAGTTACTTATTAGCATACATATTAGTAGCATATCAGCTCTAGTCATTATAAAGCACTTAATGCCTTATTCCATTGTCCCTCAATGACCTCTTAATTACTGCCCATCGATAATACGGAAGAAAGTTGTTGTACATGAATTATGATCTTAATATGTGTGTGTGTGTGTGTGTGTGCATGTGTGTGTGTGCATGAGTGAGATTTAAAGGTTTAATATGTAAAATTTGCCTGCCTTTGTGTGCTTATATGAGCTTTGTCATCTTCTGGCAAGCACACGAACATGCATCAATCTTACATATTGAACCTTTAATATGTATAACACATAATATGAATGAGGTTTAAAGGTTCAACATGTAAGATTTGCATGTGCTTATGTGAAGTTTGTGCTGGAGCTTGTGTCTTTTGTGCTGGGAGCCAGTGGTTTGGTGACGTTCACTAACTCTACTGCTAAGTTAATGGCTGTCCCGGTGCCTATCACCTATTCCTCTACAGCAGCAACAGTGTACAAGACTAGTAACCGTTAGCTTAGAAATGGAGTTAGCTAACGTTCACGAATGAACGGCTCCCAGCACAACACAGACTCCACGTAAGCACACGAGCATGCACAAATCTCACATAATGAACATTTAATATGAATAATACATGTGTATGAGGTTTGAAGGTTCAATATGTTAGATTTACATGTGCTTATGTGAAGTTTCTGTTGCAGTTTGTGTCTTTTGTACTGCTGGTTGCCTAAATCCATGATGACAGCATATTCACTGATCTCTATACAGAAGACTCGGGTCGGTTTTTCCACAAAAACCCGTATATATACACACATATATATATATATATATATATGTGTATATATACATACAAAAATCCATATACATATAATAGCTACTAATAGCTTAGAAGAGGAGATAGCTAATGTCAACAAACAACGGGCTACCAGCACAAAACTCCAACTCCAACACAAGCTTCACGTGAGCACACAAGCATGCACAAATATTACATATAGAACATTTAATATGCATACAGTAATACAAATTAAGTCTAATTATAAGTGAATTAGTTATGAGACAAGAAAGGGGGAAATGGTATAAGGATTTTGTTTTGTCATGTAAGAATAGATCACAGTTTTATAAGCAGTAATTAGGTTACTGAGGGAAAACTGATAATGGACTATTACTTTTGCATGCAGAATAAGGCATTAATAAGGGATTTATAATAACTAATAAAGAGCCAATATGTTACCAATATGTATACATTCTAATGGTAAATATATATGCCCTAATATAAAGTGTTGCCTCAGTTGGTATATAACAACACAAATAAAGAGCTCTGTTTAATTTTTGCTTGTGTTTGATGAGCCTCATGAGAAACTGTCTGGATGTTATATCATGTATATGAGCCCTGACTTCAACCCTGATGCCTCTACACATGTTGATACAATAGTAACATTGAGAAAATACAAATAAATGGCATTTGTATCAAGGGACAAGAAAAGAGATCTTGTGTATTAGACTTAATACACAGTTTATTGAATTTTTTGTAATTTAAAAAAAAATTAAATTCATATATTGGGAAGGACACAGCAGTCAAATGTTAGGATGAAGGAATGACTGATGTTCTTCCACATTTCTACAATGAGTTCAAATGCAATGAATCGACAGAAAACTGGGGTAATTCTTTAAATTACAGCTCTGATAACAACTGTACATTCACACACAAGAACACATGGCGTCTCCTTGCTTCTGCTGTTCATTTAGAAGCGATATCTTTTAGATCAAATTCAGATGCAAACAGTCCGAACTGTTTGAGTTCACATATAAGTATCGTGTTAAGAAACCACGAGCTGAATTTAGAGGCTTTACCACAACAATGACTTGGATGTGAATGTCGGGAACAAAAGGAGGTGGTTGACACATGCACTCTTCATACAGTAGGACAGGGTTAGACAGTGATAATGTAAGCAGGTCAAATGAAATCATCCTGAAACGTCTTTGGCTGTAGCATTTGGCAATTCGACAAAGAAAGAAAAGAAATGCAGACGGCGCTGAGGGGGTGAATTGCAATGTATTGATCAGACATGGAGATGAAAGTGCACATGAAAGAGGGCCACTGTAACGCAGAGGACGTGACTGTTCACGCCACGTACTGTACCTCCCCTCTGTCCAAACCAAAGGATTAAAAAAACAAACACACACACATATTCTCACACACACACACACACACACACACACACACACAC
>JAPQRN010000022.1:3364390-3375559 GCA_037367275.1 Coranthus polyacanthus
GAACCACTATCTAACAGGCAAAGATTTAAACCACGATGAACCAACTTTTAGTATTTGGGCAGAAATTCACATTTTCTGAAAATTCACTATACGCTTGGATGGAAATCCTCCTACAGCTCTCATACCTTGTCCTCTGACTTGTAGAAGACTTTATGTGGCGAGCCCAGAGCACCTAGTACATCCTGACAGGAATCCCCGAAGAAGATGTTCCGCTCTAACGACCTGACTTTGGCATCAGCCATCACACCAGGTCCACAACCTGCACACAGCACATCACACAACAATCACAGTCAAACACAGAGTAACAGTGAAAATTAATGTGGACTGTTGGAGAAAGGTGCTACTGCATTTCTACAATTAAAAACTGATGGATTTCTTTATAGTCCGGGAAATGCAACAGAGTCTGTTTGTTAGGATTACATAGTTAACCTATGTTAAGTATATGATCATTAGTCTGCAGTGGAGACTGACAACTGTGAGGAAAGTCTGAAGGCAAGAAAAAAAAAACATTCAGTTGAGATCAGATTAAAATGTAAACATAAGGATGTGTGAGGACAAATGCTGCTTCAGATATTGAGTTGCCATCTATTTGTTGAGGACACACAGACATATGTCACCTGCAGTGAGAAGGCGGAGTTTGAGTCCCAGAGGCCCCGCCCGGTCTCTCACAACATCCACGCACTCTGCATAGATGTTACCAAGGAAACAAGCCATCGGCATCGCTGGTGCTCTGAGGACAGACAGGAGAGAGTGTGTGATGGTGGGGTCTTCTTTTCTCTTTTCCTTCTGAGCTTTTAGAATTTTAACAGCTGTTTTTTATGTATTGTTCTTGACGCATCTGTTCAGTTTGTCACGGTTTGTCATTGGGGACAGAAAATATCCTCTGGCCAAACAAGGGTATAATGATCGCATTGTGCTTCGTTTATTAATAAACATGCACCAAATAACTCAAAGAAAGGGTTAGGTAAGAAGTACAAACTAGCCAAACAAGCCAGAGTGGTTTTTTTCCATATTCCACAATGATAGTGGATGGTACTAGACCTATCTCCCGCACAGCTCTAATGAAGTGTGGAAATAGGTCTGGCAATGCGAGACAAGGATTTCTGTAAACATTTGCAAACTTTAATGCTTTTTTAATGTGTTTTTTTTTTTTTGCGTGTGGGAAGTACAACACATACTTGACAACATCAACCATCAAAGCTGTGAGATAATGACTTTCACATTGATCCTAGCCTAAAATAATTACAGGCATTAATCAAAGTCCATTAGCCTTGGCAGATACAGTCTACTGTATGTTCATCCTGAGTCATGTCCACTTTGTGTATCTACCTTGTTTCTTGCAGGTTGTTGCCTGTGTAGATGTGCATCCTCTTCACCATGGCCCCGTGTGGAATCTGCAGGGAGGCCAAACCCATGGCAAAGTTAGGCTGCCAAAGCAAAACAACTAGAGTAGTACAGGACTACAAAGCACTGCGTGTCTTTTTTTGTGCACACCAAGTAGACTCAGCACAGCGAACGACTAACAGAAAGCAGAAAGGCACTCTTTCCAGGAGAATAGGATGTGATGAATTATGTAAAATGCCTCAGAACTCATCAACTGACTTAAAACCCAGTGGGAATAAGTTCATTGATCAGTGACATTCAATCTGAGAGAGCTACACAAGCCAGTTACCATTGACTCAGCAGTGGCAGGTTCTGTTTTGTACCTTTGGTTTTGTCTGTTTCCATGTTGTATTCATTATCACCAAGCCAGAGAGAGGAAGAAATAGAGCTGCAGACGAACCACTGTGACATAACATAAAGCCAAAGCTTTTAAGAAATCATTTTCCTTAGAATTCTACCTTTCTTTTACTCAACTCTGGGTGGTACATTTCAAGCATTAATTCAGTGCTGGGTTGAGTTCTAGTTGGAAACAGGACCTTACAATAACACCCATTCATGGACAAAATTAACTAAGCCATTAAACAAATACTCCTGCTTTTCAGGAACACTGTCCATGTCATATGCAAACACTCGCCTCACAAAGAATACCAGACACATCTGTCATCTTACAAACTCATTAGGGTGTAAGAAAATACTGAAACACTTGAACATAGAGAGGTGAACAGATGTACTGAAGCCAGTAACCAGAGATGTACCATTTTTTAATCCCATTTGCCATCAATTACACAGTTACACGTAAGATATTTGTCATTGTCACAGATAATTTTGCAGGTCAATAAAGATGGAGTAACAGTTTTCCTAAAATTTGTTTAAATTTTTTTTAAAAAGTCACAATATATTGCCTTGCTTACAGTATTGTAATATATCAAAATATATTGAACCCTAACCCCTGTATCATGACACATATTTTATTAAAAATACACAGGCCTATAAACCCGCGGCAAACAAGAAAGAGTCAACAGCTGAGTGTGGAGCGACAGAAATGTAAATGTTATCATTTCCGATACTCAGAGAAAGTACCACGTTTGCACCTGCACTCCACAAAAGTCGAAGAGCAGAAACGCGCTGTTGTTTCAGTACAACAAAACCATTCAACCAATTCAACATGCAGCTCAGGCCTAGGGTCCCAATGTTTAGGAAAGACACAACGCCGTCCTCGTCATATCGCAGCATGTTGTAACCAATGTCAGACAGATAAACCAAAAAGATGCGAGTCAGTGCGATATGAAGTGAGCTGAGGTGAACCATCAACTGGACAGGGAGCAATAAAAACATCACCGCATGATTTGTACTTTCACAGCAGCGCGATTCAGAAATAGAGCAGACGGCGGAGAAGCTGGTGAATGACATAGATCGCCCAAGATGTCAGATACAGGCATCCGCAACATCTATCACTTACTAAACCTCAAACTAATCCAAATATGACACCGACTGTTTGTGTGGACATTTGACCGTGCCGTGTTTTCAAAGTCTGACGGTGCTCATGTCTTGTACTGATCAATTATGAACTCCGGTTGCCTGAGCTTACCCGAGTCCTTGAACTCCCTGCTGCAGTCTGATTTTTTTTTTTTTTAGCTTACATAACACCGTCATGTTTTTTTGACATCTCAGCAGGAAAACACTGCAAATGTGTGCTTGGTGAATTGAAGGAAGAAAGAAGAAAGAATACCTGCCACAATCTGTTGCATAGTGGGGGTATGGTATGATATATAAACTATAAGGGCAGGTAAAAATCAGACACGCATCTTAGAAATGCACACTCATGAGCATTGGCCCAAATATTATTGGCCATGACTTATTATCACAAAACCACATCAAGCTGACAGATATATGACAGATGCGATGTCCATGACCTCCAAATATTCGAATGAAAGTTAATCGCTTTACACAAGGCTGCCCCGACTCCCCCTGGATGTGAAAAAATGACCACTCAGGCCTTCTTGCACAGGATGACAAGACAAATCAATAATGTTCTCACCTCATATTTTGGAGCTTCGTTCCATGAGTCCAGTTGGAAGGAGAAGGACAGGCCACGGAAATTGAGATGGAACAATTGCTCTGCGGCATTGTAAACTGGACGAGAAAGGAAAAGAGGCATGAAAAGTAAATAATAACAAAGAAGTTAAATGCTTGGAAAGTTTATTAAACGTGTTACCAAGTAATATTAGCCAACGTAATGTTAAATATTAACTAAAACATTAGACAGGTCAAGTTAGCTCTTAACATCACGTTACTGTACACATTAGCTTGGTGGCGTACATCAACCACTGGTCGCATATGCACTGGTGCTTGGATATGAGCAAAAATATCGAAAAGCCACATTTTTCCAGACGGTGTTTGAAGGAATGAAAGAGGGAAGCTGTGGTTCACACAGTGGAAACACCAGTGAAAAACTTTGAAAAAGCCCAATGCGTGGCTGCATGCTAACAGGAATATTCGTGTAGGATTGATTTTCATTAGCCATGCAAACAGCTTATTAGGAATGTTGTCTTTTTCAGAATAAGGGCAAAAACCAGAATATTTTGTGTGCGGTAACGTAGCCACTGTTACATTCAATCGAGTCTTTACTGCGTTTCCATGTGAAGGTGATATGATGCCACTGACAGGCAACCAAATGAAACAGCTGTTATATGAAATTAAACATTTCTCTGAAAGGTTTTTATAATCTAAGTACATGAGTCAACTCATAGATATATATATTTTTTTCAATTTGTAAAAAAATTGTGTTTAAATCACATGTAACAGGACATCCTACACTACATATATTGTGTTTATTGAGAACTGTTTAAATTACCTCCAGGGTGTGTAGCTCCAAATGACTGGTCTATTTGCTCTATTGTGGGGGCGATGGCTTGAGAGTTGAAATGCACTCCACTGAAATACAATATGTATACATTCACAGTCACAATTAAGTCTGTTACCATTCACAAAGGCTGCATCACATTAGCGAAACGGATGACCATACAGATACAGTTCTGGAAACACATTAACACACACACAGGCTCTGTTACTGGGATGTTATTCGCTTGGTCGTGTCAGCCTTGTCTATGTCTGTGAAGAGCTATGAGTTGGTTCAAAAAGCTCTCTATGGCGTCATGTAACAGTCCATACAATAATGGTTATTCTGATCTACAGATGTATGTAAAGGCCATACGTAACAATCCACTACAGGTTTCATCCTGGCTCCATTAGGTATCATTAAATTATTCATACTCACCAGTATTTCAACTTGACTTTGCTAAGATCATACACTTCAATGACCTGCCACAGAAAAGACAGACGAAAAAAGTTAAATGGTTACACAGAGACTTTTAGGCCTGTCAAAATTATTACATAATTGCCATATTGCAATTATTTTACATAATCATGATAATCGTCTCCATTCACCTGCATGAATAGAGTTGCGTGAAACTAAACTAACATCATGTTCAACCGTTGACAGGAGCTGCTTCTGCTTCAGAAGGTGGCTGTCCTTTGTAATGAATACAATATCTTAGGGAGTTGAGGGAGTTTCTTCAAATTTGGTGTAAACATTCACTTCAATTCAAGGATGAATTGATTCGATTTTGGTGGCCAAAGGTCAAGATTAAGGCACTGTGACTTCACAAAACTTTATATTATGAAAAAGTTGAAGAAATGAGAAATGATATTACAGTAGCCACTGAGTTCTGCAGTTGATACTTATCAGGTATCCTTTACCAAAAAGTCTGCATGAACAGATAGAAACAGACAGAAACAAACAGTTCTTGTTTAATTATGACCTTTTCTGGTCATAGTACATGGTTTATTTTGATTTTGTACCTTGGTTAAAATATATATATATATATATACACACACACACACGTGTATTCTATTAATTTTATGCCACCACTGTATAAATCGAATAATAGTTTTATTAAGCATGTACACCTTAGGAAGAAGAACAGCCATTTATTGACATAGAATTTTAGAACATATAAACGTTTTCCTTGGTAGATATGACATGATTTAAATGTGCAAATATAAATATATATATACACGTATATATATCTATATTTATTTATACAGTGGTGGCATAAAATTAATAGAATAGACAATGATATCAATATAATTGCATGACAATTAATTGTCAACTCAAATTTCAATATCATGAGAGCACTACTCAGAAGTCGTCCTTCAAAATATTGACATTGGTGCAAATTTTGCAACTTTGAAAAACTGCGGCTGCTTCTAAATGAACGTGTTGAAAAGCCACAGTTCTCACACAATGATATCTGGCATGCACAGCAAATGACAGTTCAATTCAATCCTTGATAAAAATTCCTGTCTAATATTAGCTCTTTGTCATATCCAGACCCTGACGTTACTGGAGCTCTGTGCTTGAAGCGCAGAGAACTAAAATACATTTGCTTTGTTTTATTCTCAGTGTGCACAGTTATGTTTCTACCTGTTCCTTTCACCTCACTCACAAGTTAAACCTCCTTTAAAAAAAAAAATGTTTTTAATTTAAATTTCACCTTGAGTCTTTGATTTGTGGCATCAAACAGCAGTTTAATCCCATCCTGAGTCAAGTTCAGTATGAGGTCATGGCTGAGTGGCGTCTGGAGGGAGATAACAAACAAATTAATTAACAAAGAGACAGGCAGACTCACGTGCAGATATGCAGATAAGCAAACAGGCAATCAGGATCAGCGGTTTGTGAACTTGACTTAAGGGAAACGGGAAACACAATGAGATTACGACTGCATAAATATATTTTAAAGCCAGCAAAATGGACAATTTCATTCGATATGAGTCATGTCAACATAAATTGTTTGACTGAACCTTGAATCTGAGGGTCACGGTGTGTTTGAGAAACAGTTATCTTAAGCTTGAAAAGAACACTTGACCCTGGAGTCTCATACGTGAAAACATTTCAAATCTGATTTTTAGAATTATCCCACTGTTCTTTAAGATTCGTCATCAATATGCTGTATGCACGGATGTGAGAAATGGGAGATTTAACAGTTATGCAAGCAGGTACTTGTTTGTATTCTTTGGTGGACAAATGTAACTACTATAGATGATTTCAAATACTCTGTTTGCATTTCTGTGCAGCAACATTTGGCTACTTATCAGTTTACATTTGCACACATTCAGATCAATACACCGGTCCTGTCAATCTATCTGAATTCAACGGAACATTTTGAAATAACCTAAATATTTGCAGGTTGCACAATAACTGTGTTGTTGCCTAAAAGGGGATTTTTGTTCAAGCCGATTACTGCTCTACTTGCAAGTGTGTCTTAATGAGAAAAAGAGAGCCCATAACACTTGGTTGTCATACCTGTTCGCTGTATAGCACCTGGACATTTTTGATGATGCGGCAGTGTTTCTGCAGAATAGAGATGGCCTGGGCCAATGGCATCCCTAAAAGCACACACACACAAACACACACAGACACACACACGTAACAGTAAACAAATAACATGGACATGCACAAAGATCATCTGAAAAATTCTCTTCAATTAAAAATGCTTTTTCCTTATTGTTCATTGTTCATAACGTATTATTTTCAGGGTTCCCACACATTTTTACACACAAAATTTCAAAACTTCTCCATGGCTTTTCAAGTTAATTATTGTATGAAAATTAAACAGCAACCTATTCATTCCTTAATTATCGGTTATTTTCATATTCACTTCAGGTACGCAGAATGACAGTCAATCACATTGACTTTAATTACAAATACCTTTACAGACACGGAGGATAAAGGCCGAAACTGGGGAAACTGAACTGACTGCTAATACACAATTTAAACTGTATCATCAACTAAAAAAAAAAAGGGATTTCAAAAAAATCCTTTTTGCTCCAAAGGATGTGATATAACTGCTCAAACATGTGATGGTGTGATTCAGTTATTTACTCTCCTAGCATGGCTTTCCTACAAAGTTATTGTGAACACAACAAAGCTCTGCACACATGACATGATGCTACTTTGTTGCGGGATGATGCTACATTCAAGCAAAGAACTAACACTGAACCATCACGGTTTGAACACCAAGTCAACAACAACAAGTCCAGGGTTTTTCTACAAATATAAGGTGCAGCATTAAAGCTTAAGAGACAGAAAAACTGCAGAGATTTCTCTACCCGTCTGGAGAGAAAAGACACCATATTAGCCTGACGAGACAGGGTTTTTATGGATATAAGCTTTTTTTTTTGGGCTATTTTCAAATTTTGTGATAATATAGATCCAAAATCATGCAAAAATGCATTGTTTTTCATGCCAATGGGAACCCTGTATACAATATTTTGAGACTTTTACAGCACGCTTTCTGCATATATGCAAGAATGTTTTTATTTTTTTAATTACTGGAACATATTGTTGTAATACTTACCTAAGGCGAATTCCCATTGTTCATTTCCTAGTGATCTCTCAGGCACCACCTCCAGATCCAGCATTGGCAAGTAGTGGGGGGCAGCTCACCTCACCTCAAGACACGATGGGACCCTCTGAGGGACCCTTTCTCTCCTCCGGTCTTTCCCCGATTACAGCACTGTCTCACTAGAGTTTTGGATGTCGGCTTTAATTCATAACTCTAACCCAAATATACTTATTTTAGTAAAGATGCCAGAGTCATGAGAATCAAACAGCTATTCAACCAGTGGCTTACAGTAAACAGCGGCCACTGTACCTGACATTAAACCGGTACCAAAGCGGATGATAAATGGGTTCAAACACGCTAGAATCCACAACACAACCCAAGGCTTACAACTTAAGGCTTACTATGATACATAGGCTTTAAATAACAATTTCATACGTTACTTTCATAAATGCTAACAGCTTGTACACAAGCAAATTACGCAACCTGTCAGCAAACCTTACACGCACAAGGAGGCCAGCTGTCCGGGAACCTATTGCTTATTTGTGTGGTTTACAATCGACGCGGATTCAAGAAACATTTAACTCATTCAATTCAAAGTCGAGCATAAAGACAGACAGGCTAAACTTTGATGAACAGCGCAAGACGTCTTAGACAGCATTCAATATGACGAGTCAACGTCAACTTTCTCGGCTACAGCGCCGTGTCCTGTGCTTTAAAAGAGGAACAGAACAACTGACCATTGACCAACATCTAAAATGTACAGAGGCACAAAAACAACTGGCCCAAACCCGACTCTTGTCACTGTTAGCAGTCTTTATTTGTCAGCGTCGGGCGGTTACGAAAGCATCAAAGCTTGACAACAAGAATGTTTCTTTGCGCTATGGGCTAACGTTAGCAGACGAGCTAGCTGTCCTATGCGCAACTTAATACTAATGAAGTATACATATAAATAACCAAAGTCCAGGAAAAATCCCGAATTTAAGACAAATGAACTAATAATGCGGTTCGGACTGGCACGACATAAACAAAGAGAGCACGCTAAGCCGTCGGCTGTCTCTGCTGTTTTTCTTTCTTCCTTTCACCGAAGCTTCAAGCTTTAGAGCTAGCTCTTCTGCCGCTAATGCGCAAATTCAAAGTCCTCGCGAGGAGACGCTTCCCTTTTTTTCTCCTATACTCGTCAGCCGGTAAATGCCCACCGTGTCCCTTTAATGGGGTTTGATGTGTCTTCAATGTCAGGAGCAGATAAGAGCAACACAGTGTCCAAACAACAGCAACTTCAGGCATAAACAACAGCCAACGGGATCAGCTGATAATTCAACTTCCTGTGTTCGACGCACGTTTCTCTGTTGACGTGATGACGTTGTGGTCAGCTGACACAGTCGACTAAAAGGCGGGCTTAATTTCATAACATTTCTAAATAAATGTATTTAAGAATGAAACATAGGAACTAAAATGAAAAATAAACTGTATACTATGTGCCGTTTAATGTGGTAATAAAATACTATTGCGTGCACAGAATTAAATATTAGTCTTGCGGTATTTATTCTTTTCTTTTACTATTTACACATTTTAGGCACACAAGAAAGCAGAACGAAGTCAGGCAATGTGGGGCATTAGATAAAATGGGACAAATAAGGCTGCATCTAAAACAATAAGGCCATAACACCAGCATTTTAACAATACACTTTACTTTTTGCGGGAAAGTGTTTGAGTGACTACATAATGTATTCAGGTAAAATTAGACAGACTTTTAAGCTTTAAATGGCAAATTATTCTGAAGTTAAATTGACATGTTTCTAGGCGACCGAGTGCTATAAAAGTAAGAGCTACTGTGCTATTGTGTTGCCACCCTGTCATATTAACTGACATTTTAAATGCTTTTGTAATTTAAAAATATGATTTTTAGATGTGTTTTCTAAATGTCAAATTAGTTCATTTACAATGTATGTATGCCATATTAATAGGATAAGTAAACTTTATTCATCTCGTGTAAGAAGCGTAAGCTATGACCTGTAGCCTACTTTTCTTTCACCCTCCATTCGTTTTCATACAGGTTCATCACCATCGTTTTTTTCCGTGCATTTGAAAGCACCCCTGAGAACCTAGCAGCTTTTGGCCATAAAGTAGCAGAAATAAACTCTCGAAAACACAGCCCTGACAGAATTCTTTCCCTCCGTCTCCTCCAGTTTTTTTTTTCTCCACTCGTCTTTCAGCTCGACGTTGTACTGAGCTTGTGAATGATGTTCACCAACAGACAGCTTTCTTTACAGAATTATATTCAGTTGTTGAACCTTCTATCTAAAGGTGTATGAAACCAACAGGAGCAACAAAACTAATGGGCCTTTTTCACATTTCACGATGACCCCGATGAAGGCCACAAGCCGAAATGCGTTGATCTTGCTTTAATAAAGATACTACAAGTACTGCTGGAGTTCTTGACCTATCATTTTTTCCTTCTCCATGCACCTTGAAAGTTGATGCAGTTGTGCCCGAACGTCCTATTTTGTTTCCACATCCTTTTTCCCATTTCAGACATTTTTGCATCGTCACAGAAGAAAAATCACAGGTGGATGACACTTGCAATGAAGGCTGAATTCCATTAAGTTTCTGCTGGCTTACCACCAGAGACGGAAAGAGATGTCAATCGATGACAGTCGGCTCTCACCACACACAGTCCTGAGACGAGGAGGTCTCATCAGGCACGGGAAGTGAAAACACCTGTGTGCGGTGATTGTGTGGCTCTGCAGGGCATTTAGTTTAACATTTAAAGCTCGTCTTTGGCTACTTTCACACCGACAGCTTTCTTTTGTTTTGTTTCATTGTTCAAGTTATTTTTAAAATAATAATTCTCCGGAGTGAACTGGAGATAGAAGTGTTCAGATCGTTTCCTTTAGTAAAAGTACTAATACACACTGTGAAAATACTCCACTACAATACAAGTGTGCATTCAAAACCTGACTTTTAAGCTAAAATATGTATTTTCAGTCTTGATTACACAGTAAAAAGGTCCCTGTCAGTTGGGCCACTTCTGCCTGTGTTCTGAACGTAGCCTTAGTTTCAGTCTACACAAACAAGAATTACATACAAGAATTCATACATGTTTATTACGAAAAACATACAACATTTTAAATCAAATAAGCTTGTGTTTCAGATTCCCGGAGGACCTTGACCCTAAGCAGACAGACAAACAGGAGGGAGAAAATCGACAAGTGCGTATACGAGCCACTTGACATTACAAAAAGTCTTCTTTGGATCTCTGAATTAAACCAAAGTATAAATAACTTAAACAAATAAAAATATAACAAAAAAAGAAAGAAAGAAAGAAAGAAAGAAAGAAAGAAAGAAAGAAAGAAAGAAAGAAAGAAAGAAAGAAAGAAAG
>JAPQRN010000022.1:3456893-3469672 GCA_037367275.1 Coranthus polyacanthus
TGTGTGTGTGTGTGTGTGTGTGTGTGGAAAGGGTAGACAGGTGCCTTCTGGGTAATTAATCCACAGATACTGACTCCACCACAACACCCATGGGCCAGTGTTGTTTCTCGCACAACACGTATGTGCACAGACATATGCACACGCACACACTGACCTTTTCTGCACTACCAACAGACACGCGCGTAGGTAACTATAGAACACACTTGCAAACACACATAAGGTGCACGCGTACATACACATATTGGCAAAGCGGGCTGATCAACAGCCTGAGGCAGGTCTCTGTCTCTAATTAGGAAAAGTTGGCACAGATGTGGTAGGAAGAGCTGACGACGTCATCTACCTGCTGTAAAAACTTCGAGCCAATGGTGGAAACACGCCTTCTGTGTTTGACTGAGGTTGGAAATAAAGCAAAAGCTGTGCTCATGAATAAATAAAGAAGCTCTCTACCAGTAAAGGAGTAAAGACGGCTCAGTCTATCGTGTGGAAATTCAACAAAGACCCAAAGACAAACAGACCTCAGTTTCTATATGATGCTGCAAATGGCTGCTTATTAAGAGAGAGGAGAGGCGATAAATATACTCATCTGGGATTATACATGTGTCTCTGCAGCTCCAGTGGCGTGAGGCTCAGATTTAAAACTTAATCGCAAACTGCACGCGGCTCTTTTCATTTCAACTGAACTGCAACTGTAGCTCTTGAGAGGACAAATGTCCTCACTCAGCAAAAAAAAAAAAAAAAAACCCCAAAAAAACACCCCTTAAAAGAGCCATCAGGGCTAAAAACAATAGTCCCAGGCTTGACGCTGTAGTCCCGAAGTACGAACACATACAGTACTCACCATCACACAATCTTTGAGAGCTCTGGCTTAGTAAGGCGAACTGGTGGACAATAGAAATGTTGCAAAGTGCAGCCGTCAGCAATGTATACAGCCAGGGGCTCTGCAAAAATCAATGCTTCCATAGATGCATCTTCATTTCAAGTGATTTTATAGCGGACACACACATGCTGCAATATGACAGCCTGGAAAATCAAACCTAAAAGGGGGAGGGGTGGGCTGACTTGTGCCTTCTACAGGGATTAAGAAAGATGGCAGCTCTTTTTTAGCATAAATGGTAAGAATATACCAAAGGAAAAAGGGTATGTCTTCTACAGTAAATGCGCTTCAAAATCCAATTCAATATTCTTCTCTAACCTCTGAACATCGAGACACTAACGAGCTCTTTTAGGGGTAGGGTTTGGTGGAGGGGGAGATTTAAGCCAGGTTTAAACTGATGTAGTTTATGTTTGTTTTAGCCACACGTTAAACACAGAAACTAGAGGATGTTCCATTTGAAATGAAGTCTAATTTTGGCCTCTTCTGTTTTAACCCTAACCCTAGCTCACGGTTAGGTTTCCATGAAAAGAGCGAATGTTTAAAGGTTAAAAACAGAAGTAATCTGAACAAATTGTATCCTGGTCAATCAACCTTTGTAGTGCACAGAAACAAATCTAGTAGGAACTTCTGCTGTCGAGTTTTTAAGGAAATGAAAGCAGCGTTTGCTCAAACCATGTCTATTGCGAAACAGCAAAGCACAGGCAAGCAAAATGACATTGACGTCATTCACTGTGGCTGGAAGAGTTCCCTAATACCAACACTAGGACTCACTAACGTTCGAACCTCAAACACTGCAGGTTTCATCAGACATATCCAGTCTTTGAAATCTGAACAGACAAAACCTGAGTGCGCAGAAAATCACAACAACGACAACTTAGGCAACAGTCACGATTAAAGCCTGGGATTACCTTTTGTCTCATTACGTTTAGTCTTCTGCACTCTCCCTGACAATGCTCCCACAGGTTTTAAAAGAGCAAGCTTTACAGTGATGTGAGTCTGTTTGATTCTTAAAGAGAAGAAGGGGGGTAACATAAGACGAACTAACAAGGTGTTAGTATTAATTGGTCCTAAATGCTGAATCCAATGTTCAGGAAGCCCCTATATGCCTTTAACAATATGGAACTCCTAGGAGGCTCGAACTAAATAAATAAACATTAACGACTAAATAACCATAAGAAAAAATGCAGGTAAAATACACAAAATATTAAATGTTGAATTATTTAATTTCTGCAGAAAATAAAACATTTGTTCCAGTCACATTAAGACAGCTGCACGGCCACTATTGCCAAACCCTCAGTCAGCAGCCGCTCATCTCACGGCAGACTCAACAACTGCTATGAAAAAAACACTGAAAACAAGTACACAGTGGAATAAGTGGAAATAATGACATCTTGTCACGAGGACCCGAGCTGTAAGTGTTTCAAGAGCTTGCTCGTTTCTACTGCCTGTTTTTGTTTTTCTATTTCATGAATAGTACCTTATTTCTTGACTTTTATTGGCCATTTGGAGTTCTGTAGTTTAACACGAGCCTTTATACAACACTGCAGTCAGACGCGATGCAGATACATTGCAGCAGGATTGCCATTAGCCAACGAAACAATGATATAATGAAGGAGGAGTGTGCAAAAGCTACTTCCTGGACAATATGAACCACGTAATGGGTCATTGAAAGTAATTGGGTAAATAGGATATTCATTTCCAGAAACGCATTTCTTTTTTTGTTGTTTATTATCTAGCACTTTGTTCAATTTTCCTCTCGGACGCTGGAGATAATCTTGTCAGCACTTTACTGGCTCATACGCAATTAAAAGTCTGAAGATTTCGTTACGACTGATGCTCTGTCCGAGCTAATGCAGATATTTTGCAAAAACTCATCAACTCAACTCTCATCCACACGTTAATAGAGTTTTAGGTCACTTAACACCCTCCAAAGTCACCCGTCTCTGGTTTGTGTATATCTGCGCGTACGTGGAAAATATATATGTCTGTGCCTGAAACAACAACAATGGCAGGACATATATAGGACATATAGGTTTCTTTACATTTGTTCAGCCCTTGTGGATAGTTCAGATTTTTTGACGTCAGTGACCTGCAGTAGATCGTGGTCAGCATGGACATGTTTGGGGTGAAATCTATATCACAGAAAAAACATACATTTCAAAAAACCCGAACTAACACTAAACTCGTTTACTTAACTGGGCATTGCTACACAACTTTTTGTGTTCTCGTGTGTACGGAGATATTTTGTGAAAACCTAAGCTCGTGTGGACGTCTTTTTTTTTTTTATAAACAGACGGGGAAAACATCCGGACTTGTGAGGAAAGGGTATGAAAGTGAACGTGAACAAATACATCTCAGGAACCTTCTATCTGCTTAGGGTGAAAAAAGAAAAAAAAAAAATGTGTCAGTAATGTGCAATTTCGCTAGTAACAGATTTGAATTTCAGGTGCAATTAAACATACGAAGTGTTCACTCGCACATCTTTAGAAAAATCACAGGGTCCCAACCAACCAATCAAGCAATCAATTTGTTATTTAAGAGCACAGTGGGAACATTAGCCAGCAGGTAAAGCATTAAGACGACGACATGGACACAGCCCATAACCCATATTTGACCCGTTTCAAATGACGATAACTCTCGCTAACGCAGAGATACCACACGGGTAAAAACGGGTCAAACACCCCTCGCTAATTGACTAACATCGCACAGCATCATCAGTACAGGCCACACCCCCGCAGATTATTTGCTATGATGACATCGGTGACGGCGTCGAAGACGAACTGGATGTTGTTGGTGTCTGTGGCGCAGGTCACATGGGAGTAGACCTCTTTGTTTGGAGACTTGTTCTTGCTCTCGTACTGAGACTTAATGAAGGCTATTCCCTCCAAGTACGTGTCTGGACCTAAAGGGAAAAAAACAGAGATGGAGATAGATGACATACAGAGGCATCTAGGTGAAGGCTTAAAAGCTTTAAGTGAGACGTTTGTACCTGTTTTTGTTGACACCTGAACATTTGTATCAGTGGGGCCGTCCTACTTTTTCCCTATCAGCACAATTCTTTTTCTGATATTTTAGAAAAACATGACCTTTGACTTTCTTGCTCAGCACACTTTCTGCTGAGGTATACGCTGTGGTGTGTGGTGTGCTGCGCTTACTGCTAGCAGAGCTGTAATGAATGATACATGGACTACTTTTTCACCCAGAATGAAAAGGTGGCTGTGGACTGTCAAATGAAACGTGATAAAAAATGTGTGTATCTTTTGTCATCGTTGGCAAATTCTCAGTCTTTATCCAGCAAAAGATCCAAACAGTGACAGATGAGATCCTAGAGCCAAAAAGATGGAAGGATTACTCATACTATATATATTGATTCATTTTACAACAGTGCCAAATCTACTCTGCGGCCTTTTAGTTCAAGTTCATTTTTAACTGCGACTGTTGTTGCCACTTGTACTGCTAGCATTTGGCGCGCACAGTGGTCCGAGAGCTTGAATGCGTTCTAATGCTTTTAGAATGCCAGGTAATTTCTGTTCTGAGTATCACTAACAGCTTTCAGCCCTTAGCAGCGCTGTGGTTTGTCTGTCTGCCTCAGCCGCAACTTTATCACAACAGACAAGGGGTCTGGTGATGTAAAAGGATGAAAAGGGGGGAGAAGAAGAGGAGAGGAAGCAGGTTTAGAATCCTAATTCTGTCTTTCTCACAGTCTTGCTGTCTTGGCCTCTCTTCATCTCGCTTTCCCACAGCCTCGCTTTGTCTATTTTTTTTTTTTCTGCTTTTCTCACACTTGCTTTCTCTCATTCTGTTGTTTCTCCTCAGTTGTCTTGACTCTCATTTACACTTGAGCTGCTCTTGCTGATTTCATTCATTGTTTGAGGCTTTATTTTTTTCTCATCTTTGTTCTTGGTATCTCTTTTTGTTCGCTGCATGCAGTTGTTTGTTTCTTTGTCTGACTATTGACTCTCCTTGTCATTCATATTTCTTCACTTTAACTTCGGCACATAACTTTCATCAGACTTCTTCCTGGCTACACCTTAGTTTCCCAGAGACTCAGTCACTGGTTTTAATGTTATTTTGTCAATAATGGTCATTAATACTGTATATGTACGCTGTATTTACTGTAGCTCTACTTCATATGCAGCTTTACATAATAAATATACAGACATGTACCGGTGTATTCAGGGAAGCAGATGGAAAGTGGTGACTTGGTGATTTTGCTTTCAAAGATGTCCTTCTTGTTCAGGAACAGGATGATGGAGGTGTCCTTAAACCACTTGTTGTTACAGATGGAGTCAAAGAGCTTCAGAGACTCGTGCATGCGGTTCTGCAGAAAGGGACATTGAGATAGGTAACACACGGTTCCAAGCATGCTTCCAGATACGTTAAATAACAGCCACTACATGAAGTACGCAAATATACACCTAAAAGAGACCAAGTTGTCCACGCTAGAGGTCGCCGGGTTAATCTGTTTGTGCGACGTTTTACAAACTGTTGGCATCAGTGGGACTTGTCTGATAGAGGCTGATCCACCAGTCACATGGGGACGTACTCACCTACTCCTAGAACTGGAGTTATTTCCAGTAACTTTTTTTCCCCCATGGTTTCATACACACCTGAGATGTACAGTACCTGAGATAATTTCTGCTTAAATTACAGTTAACTATATATAAGACATCTTTATCGGTAAATTATGAACATGCATGTGCATGTTGCCTCTGTTTCGCTAGCTGTTTATTTATTTATTTAGGTATTTATTACTTTGACCTAAGCTGCATTTCCATCAACTTTCCCCAGGGAATAGGCACCTTTGGAGGAACAGAGACTAGTGTCGAAATTTAGTGAAAGGTACCTTTATTTTATCCCCCCAAAAAGTCCCTGCTCAGGGGGTAGTACTTTCTGAGAGTTCAGGCTATAGCTGTACATACCATGACCAACGCGCCAACTACTAAGTCTTACTGAGCATCTACGCAGTTTGTTGTATAGTCGCACACAAAAATTACATGTAAAAACGGCTGTTGCTTTTTGACACACCAGCAAACTAATTTGAATAATCTTCTTAGGTCTTTAGACCACTGTGGATTCAGACAGCCAACGGTCTGAAGGAAGCTTTTAGTGGTTCAAGAACTAAACGTTACGGGTAATATGGGTTTAAATGCAGCTTTAGATGATTAGTTCAATAGTTAATCAGTTTCTAACGAAGTCAAAGAAAAGATAACGGCGGATTAATCGAGAATACAAACTACTGTTAGCATTTTGTAACTTTGTGCATGCTTATGTGCTTACGTGAAGTTTGCATTGGAGTCTGTGTTTGTTGGAATTAGCCGACTGCATTAAGTAAGCTAATGGTATCTAAAGTTGCACGCTGTTGCAGCTGTATAGTCGCAGAAGAGAGGCTCTGAAGAACTCGAGAGCAAGAATGAGGGTTTTCGTGGAAAATCCAACCTGAAACCCCTACACAGAAATCAGTTTATTGTATCTTTTCATGGATGCAGTGAACCAAGACTGTTGTTAGCTTAGTAACGGAGTTAGCTGATGTCAACGAACAGACTCCAAGCACATGTGAATCTTACATAGTGCACCACTGGTCGACCTCTAGTACAATCATACATTGTTTATACACTCATGCATATGACCACCCTCAAATCAAGAACACACACACACACACACACACACACACACACACACAATACACACTGTCAAAACACAAAGAAGGATTGAGAAAAATAAAACAAGAAGTAGTGAAGGGTTCCTCCTTTCTGTGGACAAAGAATCCACTTTGCTGCTGTGTGTTGAACATGTATGTGTGTTAACATATCAGTAATAGGAGTTATTAGTAAGCAGCTTGTCGCCAGTGAGTTAAACAAAGCCATGCACTTTGAACTTATAAGCTGTGAGCCACTTCCTATTGAAAGCTATACCCGGTACAGTTTTTAGTGGCACTGTAGAATAATGTTTTGGAGAGGTGCAAGTATTGAATGTATTAGTTGTTCCAGAAGCATTCACTTAAGGACATGCTTGCCACGAGCAGGGGTTTATGTAATATACTTTTCCCAACTGCAGTACAAATGAAGGAGGAGAAGAAGAACAAATAAGCTACTGTAAAAAAAAAAATGCACATTAAAAGCTTTGCAAATGTTTAATCTGGTAAGACATTTGATATATTTCTTGGTTACATTTTATATGATTTTCTGTAATAAATGTTTAATATAAGTAATAAAAGTTTATAATGACAACTCCACAGGGTACTTTACATTAAGGAGTAGATGCTGTTGTTAGTGTTAAATTGCATCTAAAATGGTTATAAAGAAAACTCGATTACAGGAAACTATGATTAAAACAATCAGGATCAAATACATTTTAGTGTTTAATCTTTTTCTTCACATGGCACTTTTCTTGTCATTAGATTATGGGATGGTGTTTTACTAAAAACAAGTCTCCCTTGTCTAATTCAGAATCCACTGTGGCATTTTCTAATGAAAGCAGAAAACCATATAAGCCTTTGGGATTATCTTTAAAGGCACAAGCAAGTAAATTAAGCAGCTATGCAAACTGCATACAAAGTGCCTAGAGAAGAACCCCCCCCCCAAAAAAAAACAAAAAAAAAAAAAACAAGACTATAATCTAGAATTTGATTTGAAATCAAAGAACTCTGATTGAGTTGAAAGCAGTTTCTCTTTGGTTGGTGATTTTTTGTTGCATAATTCAGGACAGAGGAGGAAAGACCAGGCTCATCCACCAATCAGATAAGATGAAACCTGTTATGTAGCAAAATAGATTAAGCAAATGTAGTCTTACTTTTAAAAAGAAGGTTCAGATAGATGGATAAAATGCAAAGTGCGCGCACACACACACACACTCTCACACACACATATGCATAAATACAGCAATTCTTCCATTCAACACACAAAGAGACACTGCTTTCAACTCTCTGTGAGTATATAAACCTATCAGGAGGTTTCATACCTGTCTGTGGGTGGAGCATCTGCAGAAGATCTGACTGCTGATTGGTTAGAGAGGACAGTCGGTGGCGAGAGTGACAGGAGGAGTGAAGGAGCCAGAGATGCTGCAGGGCGGAGCGTAAGAGCAGGAACAGCAAATGCAAGGGACTCGCCTATGTCCCGCTTCCCACGTGTGACAACCCCATCCCACCACAACGTTCCCCTCCCTCCCACCCTCCCAAACATACAACATACAGACACGCAAACACGCTTTTAGTGGTGGGTGGAGACAAAGTTTTTAGCGGGAGGACAGGACTTCCAGTCCACCAAAGAAGGTGTCATGTCTGAGAATGTCCGCGCGTATTCGACTGTATTTTCACAAGACACAGAAGAAGAGAAAAACACAGTGCAAGCAGTTCATGAATTGCAAGAAGGGAATTGCAGAGTGAAAGTTGTGTTTTGTATTAGATGTGTGTTTTTGTGTGCATAAATGCTTATTATTATTCTGGGCAGCGGAGACATAGCCTATAAAACCTGATATACTAAATACAATACAAATACATAGGGTTGACACCTCTAGCATGGGGATATGAGATGGTTCTTTCTTTTTATTTCTTTTTTAACTTTGTGTTGGAGTATGACTACACTGCTTGAGTTCAGGAAGCTCTTGCCTTGTGAGAAGTGGCCATATTTGAAACTCACCAACTTAACGCTAACTTACTGAAAACACTGAACACATTATAAAATGTGACGTTGTTTGCTTCAAATAATAATTTTAGATACTTGTTAATACAGTTGTGTTTGATAACAGCAATGTTGACTTCACCTAAGCACACTAATTAGCAGGCTGACCAAGCTAACGCTAACTTACTTACTAAACACCAACCACGCTAGAAAAGGTTGCCTCAAATAATAATTTTAGCTACTTGCTGAATGTTAATATATACAGTTGTGTTTGATAACAGCAATGTTGACTTCACCTAATGTATAAACACACTAATAAGCAGACTGACAGACTACAATGTAATACTGAATTGATGCTAACATGAGATAAATTAGCTAAATTAAGCTAAATGTCAATGAAAGCCCACACAGCAGACATCGAAGCCTTATATTAGCTATAAAATCTTATTAATGGAGGAATAATTTACAAAATGACCACACCGGAAGACTTATTCGAGGGTCCAAACAGTGCGAGAGACCAAAATGCCTCCTGGAAATAAAATTATTGACTTAGTAATTCTAGAGAGAAGTTGTTTTTGAATGGGAATCAGTGGGAGCCCGGATTTCTTGGAGCAAGTATCTAGTCAGTGTTATACTTTAAAATAGTTCCCCATTGGCTTCAATTTCAAGCTGTGGTTGCTGCTCCTTGGGCCCAACCTACTATAAATCCCTGTCAGGAATCCCTGTCCCTGTGTATGTACATTTAACATTGTTAAATGTACATACAAGGCGAAGCCCTTGAAGCAGATCTAATCGTGAATCAGTACATGATGTAATATATATGCTGTATCTTACCTTAGAAGAGAAAAGTTCCCTCAGAATTTAAGATGTAATAGCAAAAAAAAAACACCTTTGGGTGTTCTTAAACTCTGACCAGAAAGGATTAGTATTATTAAAGTTTCTGCATGCTAATTAAATTCATTTAAATGAGCTGCCCAAAAGGGGTGTATGTATTATTATTATTATTAACACTACAGAGGGGGTAGTTAATTCTTCTGTCAGATTGTGGACATTTTTTTTTACTTTGCCAACTACTTGTAATTTCTGAATCACATGCCATAGATGGGTCGGGTAGAGCTGACAGAGGACGTGGGAGCATTCTGCAAAACATTTGGTTATTTGCCTGGTAATTAAAACTCCCACACTACTGTTTGGTCTTTAATAATAACACATGCTGCTGATCAGTACGCTGTCTTTCAGATTAAAAATAAATGCCAGACCCGCTACTGCTCTGCTGCTGCTGTCTGGACACAAATAAACAACGTAATGTTTAATGCATTTGTGACCATATGTGTTTAATGTCACTGGCCTTGCCTTTTAAAAGGCATTTTGTATACTGTCAATGACGTAGGTAGCGGAAACATATCCTGTTATCAAACACTACTGCAGATGTATTGATAATAACACACCCCCTTCATTTGGACCAATATCTGCAAGAATCACTCAGTTATTCAAGAACAAAAACAACAGTACTACACATCAATTAAATTCATTTGTATATGTAACACATAGAACTAGAACTTGTCTGTGGGGGTGTTTTTTTTGATGGATATTGCCTCTCCTGATCTGACGTTCGTCTGGAGCTCCCAGCTCGGAGGGAGGCTTGATGACATCTGCATAAATAGAGCAGCGACTGAACACGATTTCCCAGCTTGGAATTCTCTGAGGATGCACTTCAGGCTTATAAATAGCGGTGAGCACTATGCATTCAAATCAGCTTATTTGTTTTTTAGGCGTCACGGCAGCATCTTTTACAGGCACATGGTGGGTCGTGTGGCCTATTTCTGAGGAAACACTGAGCTCCAGTCTTACAGGGATTTTACAATGTGCAAAACTGGTGGCAAATACATTTTGCATATTGTGAAAAAGAAACACTGTTTAGGTTTTCATTTTGCTCATGCTCGCTTGACTATAATAATAAATACAGTGTATGACAGTTAATACCTCTACATTTTATGCATTGAAAGCTGAGTAAATTAAGAAAATAAGCACTTGAATATTTCAAAAGCATAAGTATTTTCTACACCTACACCTGTCAGCAAAAGTTGCACAAGAGCAACCTAATGTACTCAAGTTATGGAACAGTTCATGTATTTCCCCAATATTTAAAGCAGATCATTTGCTTTGGCTAGAGTGCAACTGATTTGCACAGAGAATTACACACAGTAACCCTTTGTATTCACTAGTAGGAAAAAGCCCGCAGCAGAGATGGGGCACCTTTATTTTTACTTTTACTGAATGTGGGTTTCAGTGATAGTGGTTCATTTACTTACACGTTCTGTTGCGATATGAATCTGTTTGTTTTTTTTAAGTTAGAGATAAACAAAGGCTTACCTAATGGAGATCCAGAGGAAACTAATATGCTTTTTGTTTGTTTTTTTTTGTGACTGCAACTGTTCACCTCAGTATGGTAAATAACATCAGGTAATGATACGGGCGTAAAACAAAGAGAATGCAGAAAAGTCTGTTTAAACTTGTTACTTTAAAAACACATTTTAACAAATGTCAACATATTTTAAGACTCGAATGCCTCAATTTATTGAGCACCAGAGATAGAGCCCTTATTTGTCTTTGTTCTCTGTACAGACAGACGTGTTTAATATCAACTTACATTCATACATTCTTTCTACATTTACATTTACATTTACAACAAGCACATATTCATCTTTAAATTACCTATTATACAGCGTCTGTCAGAATGTATTATCCTACATCCTCACTGTACAAAGAACCCAACATACACTGCACTAACTGATTTGACATATTTCCGATTAATTTAGTTATGCATTTATTTAAAAATAAAGCATCTGTGCGAAAAGGGGTTGGGGGTTGGGGGGTCAGCGTGAAAGTGAACATACGCATGGGAACATCTGTTCTTACCGTGGTCTCGTCCTCATGCAGCACCTGGTCGTATCCGCTGAGCGCCACACAGAAAATGATGGCTGTGACGTCCTCAAAACAGTGGATCCACTTCTTCCTCTCTGACCTTTGACCTCCCACATCGAACAGCCTGGGTTAGTTGGGGGGGGGGGGCAGAGAGGGACAGATGTGTAAAACTTCAACACATGCACACACAGGTTTTTGAGTTTTTACATTACATATTTTCAATTTCAACTTCCAATTCAAAAGATCCACAGGTTATAAAGTGTCCGTATTTTTAGAATTGAACTCCTACTTATACTGTTTCCTGTCACCTGCGTCCTGACAAACTGTCAACAGAGATTGAAACAGTGGACTGAATGAAAGGAAGGGTACTTGCTGTCGCTTACTAACTTTATCCATTACACAGCCTACTGTTGTTACAAAAACCCAAAGAAAGATTTTAGTTTGGGTCCAAAAAGCTGAAGACACAACATAATCCTAAAACCACCGTATTGTTATGTCTATGACTCGGCCCTACATGGTACACGTGTTCAGTGTAGCCAAAGTGTTAAATTCAATTCTTCTGACTTTTAATTTCCAAATGATATATGTAACCAGTGCCTGCAATTTTTTGGAGAGTCAAAATCACAAATGCTTGAATCCAATGTCTAAGGAAGCCAGTCATAAAGGAGCTGGGGAAGAGAGAGGAGTGAAACTCACCAAGCTAACGCTAACTTACTTAACACATGGACCACTTCTGTCATTTGCCTAAAATCATGATCTTAGCTACTTGCTAAATGTTAATACATACAGTTGTGCTTGATAAGAGCAATGTTGTCTTCACGTAATGTATAAACACACTAATCAGCAAGCTGACAAACTACTGCAATACTGAATTAAGGCTAACATGAGCTAATTTAGCTAAACTGTGTCAATGAAAGTCCACACCGCAGACATCAAAGCCTTCTATTAGTCCTAAAATCATTAAAAATGGAATAATTTACAAAACAACCATCAGTAGACTTAATAGAGGGACAGAATGAGACCAGAATTGACTTATTTTAATTTCAAAACAGTATTCCAGTGTCTGTAATTTTTTTTTTTTTAAGAAAAGCTAAAATCACAAAGGTAAGTGATGGATGTAATGGTAGGTTGATGGGCTACACCCTGTACAGAAACAGCGGATCCTCCCACATGCTGCCTGACTGCCAGTGATAGCAACTGAGCGCACAATATTTAGGCTTCTCAAAAAAAGAAACAAAAACAAAACACACCCAGTATGTCACCTACTCGTATATAAGTTAGCCAGCAGAGCATCGTTCAGGAAAACATTCCATGTGTTTAAATGTCTGTATTTAAATGTACAGTGCAATAAATACAGAGTG
>JAPQRN010000022.1:3517586-3530246 GCA_037367275.1 Coranthus polyacanthus
TGATTTGACATTTATTGTGACAATTATCGATACTGACTTAAACGAAAACATTTATCATGAGAACATTTTTAACCATATCACCCAGCCCTAAGACCAAGGAATAATTTGGTCTCCTCATCAGTCCACACTACCTGTTGCTACTACCAGCCATGTTTTAGTGCTTTATGTGGGAAGAAGTCGGGAAACAGCTCAGTCATGTGAGTTATACTTTTGCTTAACTTAACTTAATTTGGAAAAAGTAGTTTCCATCTCACACCAAGCGCTTTCAAAAAAGGCGAAAACCACCCACCTTTAATTTTCCATATTCTAATGTGATGCTTCATAATGTGGATAAAAATATGTTAATGGGAACGTCAGTGTCTGGCCATGAGGCCCTGTCATAGCCCTTCATTCCTACGCTGAGGCATGGATTTTACCCACCGGCGCGTATCCTCCAGCTATACCGCCAATATTTAAGTTCTTTTGACTGCTCAAATCCAAAAGAAAGCGACAGGATTCCCAATATTAGTCATGCTTAGTGCATAAATTGCTGTATATTTCTTGGATGTTGGTGGAATATGCTAATGTAGTGAGGATCCCTCGCCATCTTTAAGCTATCCACAACAAAATATTGTAAGACCAGGTTTAGCTGTGACACTTTCCTCCTACACTGTATGCTTAACCGCATACATGATCCCTGCATACAGTGACAGTGATATATGTTTTTGCATGTTACTTGCCACCATGTGTGACTGCAACACAGCTTTGTTCAACCACAGTGGCGCTATTGCACCTTCAACATGCCAAAGCTCAACCTCATATAGAGATTTTTTTTTTTTTCCTGGAGGTCAGAGAAAGGACCTGAGAGCTGGTAGAGATCATTGTCCTACTCCAAGATACTTTATCTGAGTCGACACAGGAGCTGGAGACATGGTGCTTGGGGTGAAAGACATTTACTCTGTCTAAAGTACACAGCGCTCTCTTTCTGAACTAGATCAGCTAGTACGGCCTTCATCCACGGTGACTATGTCCTGCGTTCTAGAAAGCTCAGCATTTGGAGCTCAGTGGTTCATTTTGATTGACGTCTTCATTTAGTCTCATTGAGTTCACAGTTTTGGACTTGAGAACATAAACAACCCTGACACATTTCCATCTGTGGCGGTCTTCTTTCTGTACAAGTGCCCTGTGTGTGTCTGTGTGTTTGACTGCACTGTATGAAATCAAACACTATAATTTTGGTTTGGTATTTGGAAACTTAAGTGTATACTGTACTGTATGATGGTCTGTGTGTACAGTATGAGCCCGGGGATGGAAAGAACATGTGTGTGTCCACGCAGGCGAGTGCTGACCTTCCGTTCTTTGTCTCCATACTCCAGGCCCAGTGTATCCATGGCACGGACGATGGCAGCCAGAGATTGGATGGTGTTGCTGTAAACGACGGGCTTGTACTGCTTAACGTCGTCGCCAGAGAAACCGTCCTCATGGATGATCCTAAAACACAAAAAAACACACACATTTTAGTCCAATGCATTTGGCTGTGCTTTAGTACACAGACATAGTAATAAGAGCCCTACATACAGGCATGTACACAGGACAGTTCTGGACAGGCGGACTAGTCGGCAGATATCCATTTGTCAATACTTTTTAATTCTGAATACTTGAAACACTTTCAATACTCGTTTTCAGCAGTATTGACATTGAGTTAGAGTTACACCATAGACTGTATATAAGAAGTGGACGGAGCCACCGTGACGTCACCCATTGGCTTTTCAACTACTGTTTTGAAGCTAGGAGTCTGCACTTTGTCCGTCACCATCTTGACTTTTTGGAGCCATATTTGGACAAAAGGGCAGAGCCGCAGGAGCACAAGGGGTGATGGGTGAGCTAATGCTAAACGCTAGCTTACTGACACAGTAAACTTCATCAAACATTTGCAAAACAAAATCATTTGACGGTCTTGTTAGTGACAATGACTCCTTGAAAAATTTAAAAATCAAATACATGTGATTTTTTTTCCAGATATTTTTTACAGTCAAATCAGCTAACATTTGCTAGCGAGCTAAATGAAGCTAACGTTAGCTAGCAGGCTAACTGTTCAGCACCAGATCAGTCACACTGACAGGAAGTCACCAGTAGTTCGACTTCCTGTTTGGGTAGTGACCCTGAAACATGATCTCTACAAAACATTTCTGTGACAGCCGCAAATTTTAAACTGTCTGATGTGTTGTCCTGTTGTTGGTCCAACAGCTATTTGTAATTATCAAAGCTAAGCTAATCCCCCTCAGAGCTAGCAGAGTCTCAGGTGACAAGAAAATACTTTGACCTTCGTCAATTGAATAATTAAATTAACTTAAATACTGTTGTGCATGATATGTTTCCATTAATGTAAAAAAAAGTAAGTACTGCAGTCATTCTTTTTCACTAGCCATACATGCACCTTGTCATGTTATCTTTTAATAAGAATCAAAAATTCTATGCCCTCAGTGTATCTACATTTTTCAAGGTATTCTATCAAAGTCAGTAAATCTAGGATCATGATAACACTAGCAGGTAGTTTAACTCACAGATAAACGGACAATGGTTTGAAAGGATGAGAGAAACACAGGTGGTTGGTGGTGGGTCACAACAAAAACACCAAAGAAGTGGACAAGGGAGAGGTGTGGAAGGTCCATAACAAGCAGGTCAAGCTGACATTTAGGCACATGGTGCTAGCAGCAGCCTATCCCGCTGGTTTAAATGTCATTCCTGTCTCTTAGTGAAACTAACACAAGGGCAGCCGCACAGACAGAAAATTAGCCAGGCAGACAGACTGGCAGGGAGACAGACCGTACAGATGGACGTATCAGACAAGGGAGATGACAGCGAGACAGGCAGCCAAGAACAATACACAGGACAACAGGGGGAAAAATGCATGATACGTACAGACATGTTGAGGCAACATCATGAGGCGATTCAGATAGACAGCCTCCACACACATTAATAAATAAACAACCTTCTACACAAAGGGAACTAACGAACTCCTTGAATCACAGTGCAAAAATATAGTTTTTCTTGCGTTAGACAGCCAATCTCGAGCTTCAAACATGCACGCCTACTGATTTGATGCTAATAAGGTTATTTCCCCGGTTCGTAAAAGTTAGTAAAAGTAACGCATTTTGACAACCAGCCTTACTTTTGAACAAATGATTCCAAGGAGTGTGACAAATTGGGGGAGAAGAAAAAAAAATCTTAACAAAACTCAAGTTTCAAAGGGTTTCGACGCAAGTCAAAGAAGTGAGAAGAACATCCAGCGTCAGAGAGAGCAGAATGAGTCACAGAGGCACCATACATTTCTAACGAACTTCACGTGTGTGTGTTCATGTTTATGTTGCGTGGGTGTGTGTGTTTGTAGTCTCGAGGACAGCACGGTCCCCGGCAGTGTAGTGTTTCAGATCAATCAGGCAGCGGGCCAGTCCTGTATAAATACACCAGGCTTCTATTTACATCAGTGACTTTCACGTAGAGGGATGAAGATCTATAATGAAACTAGGACGGATATATTCTTATCTATATGTTTTGCACATGTCTAACAAAACCACATTCAGAGCCAGTGCACACCAGCAGAAAATATATACATGTTTCATGTTTTCCATAGCTTTATATTTACAAGACTGATTTGAAGCCTTTGCTCTCTTCCATCACATTTTTTTTCCAGAACATTTCCTTCCATCTTTTCTTGCACCAGAGAGGTGGAATGAGGACAAACTCTTAATTGGATGCTGCAGTCTCAACGGAAACAGGGTGCTGGGAGTGAAGATGCCAAGAAAGTGTTTCACAGAAACATGAACCTTCAGCTTGACAGAAGACTAAAACACCAGACCCAGGCACCCTTGAAACCAAAGTGCCTGGCGCTTTTGAAGTCCACAGTATCTTTCTGGTGGTGCAGTGCATTACTGTCTCTGTAATAAGACATGTCTGTGCACTCTGGACATACAGATACATGCAGAAATCTGGCTCCACATCACTGAACAGACTAAAACTATGACAGATTCTGTGACAAATAATGGTCAATTAGGTACCAATAGGGGTGGACGATCTGGCCAAAACATCCTATCACAATGTTTTTAATCACAGTTATGATCCTTGATTTGAATTGCGCCCATTCTTCCCAATTTTGAAATAGACAATGGAATATAATAGAATATTAGCACAATTAAAACATAATACTACATTGAAGATGCCACTGTTTCCACTACAGATTTATTTTGATTTTGATATGATGATTTATTTTCATATTTCCATTATTTGGGAATTTAAATAATGATTAATACCAGGGTTTAAATTATAATTAAAATAAAGCATGAATAAAAAAGTTGTAACTGACAGTGAACATTAACTTCTTCCATTTTTCCCCTGTTTAAAGTGAGGGTTGATTGGACAGACGGTGTTGTATAATTTACTGATTGTAAAACAATTTTAGGCAAAATTGTGGTTTGTGATATGAGGCTGAGTGCTTTGGCATGTCATATCATATTACAACCCACGTTCTGTACCATTTTAAAATGCCTTTGCTTCCTCATAGTTTGTTGACTACTCGAACGCCTCACTCAGTACCAACGGTTCTGGGTTCATGAGCAGGTCTCCGTCCATCAAGCTGCTGCCAGCCATGCTGCCACTGAAGCTAAGGAAGAAAGAGTGAAGTGACGTGAAGTCATGTGTCCAATCAGCAGAGCTGTATATTAAGCTCTATTGGATTGTTGACGTGGGACAGAGCCGTGTTACTAAATGTTATTTGAACATATCGTGAAATAGACAGACAAAGCCTTCTATTTCCACTCAAATCTGGAGCAACAATTAAAGATGGACCTCCACAATATTTAGTAGAGGCTCCAAATAAAAAATAAAAAAAGGAAACCAGAGAATGACTCCTGTAAAAACATTACTTGGTTTTACTTAGAGAGAAGTTCAATGTAAGTCTATGGAAGCCGGGGCTTTTTGGAGCCAGCATCTAGTGGACATCAGCAGTATTACACCTTGAGGTACTTTTGGAGCTGGTCCTTCTCCCTTGGTACAAATAAAAGAAAAGTCACAAAAAGGGCAAGAAAAGTGCAAAAAAAAGTCAGATGTAGTAAATATTTAAAAGCAGTGCTGAACCACGTGTTATTAGAGGTGTATCATGACTTGTTTTCATGGCTGTGTCCGTGTGACGGGGAGGCTGAACCTGCTGACGTGAAGCTTTCATGCATGAGGACCTTTTCTCATTACCCACTCTCCAAGCCCTTCTGTCAGCAAAGAGAACACTCCGAGTGTGTGTGTGTGTGTGTGTTTGTGTGTGTGTGTGTGTGTGTGTGTGTGTAGTTTGCCGTTACTTTGGCACAATTTGCACGGTGACCTGAAACATAGTTTAGTTTCACACTGAGCCAGACAGATGGACAGAGAGACAGACATATGGGCAATTTAACCGAGATGTTATTGCATGATATCACATTATGTGGCTGCCATTTTGGATGCCAAAGAGCAGGTGTTCAGGCTAATGGCATGTGTCAGGAAGCCATCAATAATCACATTAAATGGACAGTGTTTGGGTCAGATATACTATCTTTTGAAATATAATAATCACATTATCACCACAAAAATGCAATTTTTGGGCAGGTTGTATCAAATTATCTAATTAAGGTCAATTAGCACGGCTGACTGAAGCTGATCAAGTATCTTGCAGTTCTTCTAATGTTTCTAATTGTTTAAGCCACATAATACAAGTTGCACAATTAGGTGTCAGCAGTGTCTGTTTGAGTTTGTGGCTTGAAGGATAGTTTTAACAGTTAACAAATTTCAACTTCAGTCAGACTTCCAATTTCTTGGTTACAGTAGCTAATAAAAATGGAGTAGCATACACACTAGGAATAGCGGCATTCATTGCTTTCAGTGTTTCCTATTAATTATATAGAATGTGGCGGCCCGCGATAGTCTAATTTGGCTCATAGCGAGCTGAAAATATTATGGCAAGACGACTTACTCCAGAGACAGTGAGTCAATTTATCCCCACCCAACAAACTAACAATAAGCTCCAGTATCGCTATCTTCAGGAAGTATTCTGACCTTGAGGTGTTCAGCTCCACAGTGGTTTCTATCGTCCATGACCACGCCTTCCACGTTGTCACATGGATGTTGTATTATGATTGATTCCATTTACTCATAAATCCTATGTGCTTTTCTGGTCTGAAATAAGGAGGTTCATTCAGAAGATGAGGGTCATAACTAAGTGTGTCTTAGTGTGTGCACTTGAGGTGTTCCAGACTCAATATTATTATCTCTCAATGAGCTGTCACTGTCATAATGTCAAAAACTTGTTAAATACTCATAGAGTCATCGGTGACAGAACCACGCAGCCTCTGGTAGACTCTAAGGAATCACCATTAACTTACTTAAATTCACTCTGTAGCCTAGTAACATTAATGCTAACAGCAACCAGTGATGATACTCATTCATTCAATTTCTGTAACCGCTTAATCCTCTGTAAGGTCTGGAGCCTATCCCAGCTGACAATGACTGAAGGCTGGGGACACCCTGGACATGGTGTCAGTTCATCCCGGGAGAGACAACCATTCACTCTCACCTTAATATCGAGGGGTAATTTAGACTGACTATTTAACCTGTTAAGGTGCATGGTTTGGACTGTGGGAAGAAGCCGGAGTACCCGGAGAGAACCTACGCAGACCCCCACCTGACCGCCACTCACAGATCCAGCCAACCCCTGTGGGAAACACTGACTTTAGTCACTTTTTTCCATTGTAGGTTAGAAGGCGTTAAGAAATACAGCTATACTCCATCTCAGATGTAGGAATGTAAAAAACGTCATTGCACAATATTATGTTACACATCAATTCACAAAAACATTATCGATTTTTTATTAAATTTAGATTTTTTTTAACTCAAACATACAAACGTAAACTTGCATATAACTACAAAAAATGCTGTGACTTTGATCTTGCATGTCTTAAAACGTACCTTTCTCTGCTCAGTGTCTAAATCCAAAATATCCCCACACAACAGAGGTTGTATTCACACTCATATTTTTCCCATTTCTGCAATTAGATCACCCTGAATCCTCAATCTGGATCTTTAAAGTGCAGCCTTTTTGCGATTATTGTGATTATGATTGCCATTCCATTAATTGTGCAGTGTTTCAACCCCTGATGGCTTGCAGTGTTGTAATCTATCTTCAGCCATTTGACACTTCCACTCCAACATAACAGTGTAAGCTGAGACAGGAAGAGGCATTATACTACAACAGTTTTCTTAAAATTAGGTTTTAAAAAAATGCAATATATCATCTAGCTTACAGTATCACATTATATGGCAATATAATGAATCATATTCCCTGTATCATATTGCCAGATTCTTGCCAATACAAAGTATTTTTTATTTTAGCCTCAGCCTGCAAACTAACCCGCCGCTCCAATTAGACAGCTATGGGGGCAATTAAGAAATAACAACCACTATGCCATAGGTGAACCAAACCAGGTTGGTATGAATCAAACCTTCAAGTCTTCCCCTCAGGAAACTTCAGGTCTCGGATTCACACTCCATGTGATTGCACACTAAAGCGGACGACGTAACGGTACTGTCACGTGGTTTTCTTTTATTTAACTACAAGTAGAATTTACAGTAAAACGCGATAGCTGCCAAAAACCTTGCTAAAAATGGGTCTCAAGCTGTAAACATGAAAAACAAACTATCAAACATTTGGTTAGAACTGTGCAATTAGACATTTTATCAAATCTAAGGCTCTGACACTGTACATCTAACACATTACAACACACAAGATGGGGTCAATAAGGTCAATATTTCTGACAACCACGAACACAAGTTTCTAGATAAAATGGTCCATGTAAGACTACTGTATAGACGCACACACAGACACACAAACCCACAATATATCAACATGCCTGCCTCTCTCCTTTCTGTCTCCCATTATCCCCCACACTCATATTTTTGTCCTAACACCTACTCAAGTGAACACATGTCTGCACACCGCGCTGTGCAATTAGGTCTTTATCTCTCTTCTGTATTGTTGCTACCCACCACTGTTTGTCCTGACACAACCACACACACACCACACACATTGGGTCTTTATCACTATGCTGTGCATCCACTCACTTTGTGGTCTTAGTCGTGACAAAGTGTACACTGACCGACTCTTGTCAACACTTCCCGACGGTTACTTACACAACCCGTGTGTGTGTGTGTGTGTGTGTGTGTGTGGTGAACGTTGCAGAAAGTGCAAAAGAGTGGAGGCGAAAGAGGGGATAAAAATGTGACGGGTGATAATGGGTATGAGAGAGAGAGACAGAGAAAGAGGGAGGTTATCAGGGAAAAAGATGCTATAAATAACCAAAGATGTCAGTAATACAGCCTCCACCCAGAAAGACACACACACACACACACACACACACACACACACACACACACACACACACACACAGAAATGGAGGCATCAGCTGCTGTGTCACTTGGCTCCACTCACTTGCCATCACACCTTGAGGTCAAGCGGCAGCATCCTCAACACACACACCCCTATATATCTCCACAGCTCACATGACCCATTTAAACACTGACATGTAGCTGATACTCTTGAACATAGTAAGTAGTTGTATTGAATATTTAACGTTTAACATATTTTCTACAGCTCTACTGTGCTTCAAAGTTACACTGGCAAGACTGGCAAACAATTCTTTAATGCAAATGTTTAATGAATACAATACCCAGCCTGGCAGCATGACATAGATACATTAGCAAATGTTAGCATGAATTTGGTATTGCATTATGTGGTCTGTCAGCTAGCCTGTTAATTAGCACAGCGGATGTAGCCGCAGTGACATCGCCCATTGTTTGTGGACTACTGTTTGGAAGCTTCAAGTCTGCTGTCGCCATCTTGGTTTTTTGGAGTCATATTTGGACAAGAGGAAGGAGCTGGAGAAGAGTGAAGGGTGTCAAATCGGTGTTAAGTAATTAAAACACTGTTAACACTGTTATGTCAAACTCCACAAAGTATTTTCAGCTTCTTGACTTCGCGTAATAACACATTAATTAGTGCTAGCTGGCCTAATTAGCAGGCTAGCTGACAGACCATATTATGCAATACCAAGCTAATGTTAACTAATTTATGTAAGTTATGCTAACAGGCCAGGTATTGTAATTACCAGTGAACTTCTCTTTGGTCTTGCTAGTTTAACTTTAACCACAACAACAGTACAGCTGTCTGTCAGGAAAAAAATGTTTTATTCAATAAACAGAAGCTCTGACAGTCCACAACAAATGGCACCTGTCACATCCCTAATTATGAATAAATTTAAACCTTAATGCAATTTGAACTGGAAAAATCACGCCATAAAGACCAGGCTGTAAACAGAATTTCTGCTGTAAAGTTAGGAATTTTAACATGGGTGTCTGGGGATTGAAGCGGCCATTTGAGGAACTGCACCGAAACTTTTGACATTTCTGCACTGGCTTTGTGAGTCTAGGAGGTTGTCGCTTGGTAGTGTACAATGAGGAAACGATGCGACAGAATTAAATATATGAAACTAAATAAGGAATTGACTACAACCAAAGGGACATGTAAGACGATACACTATAACAGAGACGGTCTTAGAGTTGATAGAACTCTTCTTATTGGATTCGATGTCAGTTTTCAGATCAATAACTGTTTGTTTCGGTTATATTAGATCAGTTACTGCATGTATGAACTTAAAGGTTAAATATAAATCCATTATGAAACGTTGAACTGATCGGATTACCGCTACCGTTTGTCCTTTTGCATATTAGGTTTCAGTGAAAATAAATACAAAATCTCTCTGCCTACATTGCACCTTCTCAAATGTCACTCATACCTTATCAGCTAACATGCAGTAATGTATAAAGCTATAGCATCCCCAAATGTGGCCGATACAGTAGGTGTTTCCAGCTGTTTTGGTTCAGGTTTCGGATCTAGCTAACAATGAATCCCCAGGCTGGGGGAGGTGTCCCCCTGGCTCCAGGTTTGGTCATGTGCTGATGGGAGAGCTGTTGTGCCAAGGGACGCTGTCTGCTTCACACTAGTTCAGCTGGGATGTGAGGAGCGTGTAAACCCAGGCAGACAGGAGAGCAGAATAATTACAGTTCAGTATTACATCTGGGAAGACCTCATTAAATCTGTCTGCCATTATCTCTCTGTTTCACTGTCACATGTTATCTCTATCTGCCTCTCTCCTCTGCCAAGTCCTCTTTCATCCCTTATTCCTGGATCCCCCCCCACCTCCACCCTCTCACTCTCTCTCTCTGTACTTTTTTTTTTTTTTTTTTTTTACTAACATCATACTTCTTAGTAGTTCATAGTTCTCTCCCACTCACCGCTACTGCATCATCTTTCTCCGTTTCTCGCTCCTCATTCCTAATTATTTCTTTGTCCTCTTTCCCTCCTCTCCTCTCCTCTCCTCTCCCCTCCTTTCCTCCCCTTTTCCATTTGCAATTAGGTATTAATTAAAAAACACGGCGTCGATGCACAACACACCCTTTCTCCCTCCCCTGTGACTGATTTCTACAGGGAAACAAAAGAACACATACACCAGTGCACACACACACACAAACAGGTGCTTACCTGGCAAATCTTTGTGTGACAGTTGCAGAGAGTGCAGTCATAACCATTGCCTAATTAACAATTAGGAAACAACAGCTGCACATAGAGTCACACCCAAAAACTAAAGCCTTGTAATTCAATTTTTATTTGTGCGAATAATATTTTGATGGCAAATACTGAAAAAAAAAAAAAAAAAAAGCTTGAAAACCAAATAACAGCAGTGGCTCCCACACAGTAAACATAAAAACACAGGACTAAGCTTATTAAGTGTTAATCCTCTTTGCGGATACTCCTATCAGAAGTAGTTAGTAATCATGTGTAAATAAAATGTGAACATCTGCTTTTTTTGGCAGGTCTTGGTGATGCAGCCGCTGACATCCAAGACCAGAAGTGATCTGTTTTTATAGCCTGTTAACTTCATTTTGCTCACTAGTTCACCCAGTAACATAAATATACTTCAAGTTGCGTATGTTTCGTGTTGGATCTTTTTTGACTTCATAAAGCTGCTGTTGTATTTTGCAGTGCACATACACAGGGTTAGCATCGCAACCTTTGCCACCTGGTTAACGTTACACACCAACGGCTGAAGGAGTTGGACCAGCTCCCGCGGCTCGTTTTGGCTTCCCTAATAAAGAAGGCACTAAAGAGACTGACTCGAGCCGTGTCCTCTACGAAACATGCCAAAATGAAACACTCAATGAATCTGAGAGCAGCACCGTTGTGACGCTGCTCCATGAGCTACAGCTAACGGAACAGCAAACAGCTAACGTAATATGGGCGCACCGCGGCGGGTCGCGCACTTTGGGATGGATAGTTCGAGGAGAAGAAATGAAATGACTGCCAGTCGAATTCTCACAGATTCGGGGGTGCTCACATTCTCAGTCAGCTCGGTTTGCTGTGTCTATGATGTTAATGCTAGCTGTGTGCCTTTATGCTGCTTCCCGTCTGAGCTTGTGTTTCTCCATTGGAGCTGTCGACCTCGCTAGCTAGCTAGTGTTAGTTATACAGTTAGTTATTTGAATCAATAAACAACACGGTACATTTTCCAGATTTCGAAAAAGGGTGTCACCTGCATTAGAAAAAAACAACAATTTATTACTACTAAGGGACAATACTAGCTCAAAAGATAAAACAGCTCTCTCTCTCCGCCTCTCTTTTTACAGTCAGTTTAATACTATTTTGATGCTACTGGTATTACTTTGACCTAAATGTCCAGTTCAACAGTTAAACGGTTCATTTCAGACATGCATTGTTTTTAGTGTGTGTATTTTTGGGGGTGAGGGGCGAGGACGCTATCAGCCGATTAATCAGCTATGTTTGTTTCCCTGCTCCAAACTATCATTAATATGTCGGCCTTTAAAAATCCACTATCAGTCAGATACCTGCCAGTACACAGCCTTAATAAATAGTGACTCCTGTTGTGCATTTCCAGTTGTCAGTACAATCAGAGGAAGTGGCTCTTCCAGGAGCAGTTGATTGCATCAATATTATAGCTTGTATATGGAAACACATGCTGTGTTAGAGGCAATTTAAGTCACTGGTAGATTGATGGCAGCTCCAACAGGCAGTTGAAGTGAATGAGACAGACAGGGAGAGAGACAGGGAGGAGTAGGGACACAGGTTTAATCAGGTCGTCCCAGATACAAGGTCCAAATGTAATTATTCGGTTCTCCCGTCTTCCCTTGAGTCAATTCTAATTACTTACTGTGAGGAATTTGAAGTGGCAACGAGGGAAAGCCCAGTGATTTAGTGGAAAAAATCAACTCGGGGCCGTCCTGAATACCAGCACTTGCATGGCTTACAATATATCACAATCTGATGCAACGCTAACACAAACTGAATTATCACGTCTCTGACAAAGAAAACTTAAGTTAGTCCAAACACATTACTGTCCTCGCTTAGGTACAAACAATAACGCACATTCAAACGTACACTCTTCCAGCTACAAACCCGGCCACAGCCACCATCAGCTGACTTCACATCAGCTGAGTGTGGTCACTGGAACAAGACTCCATTGTCTCGCAGTTCGCCGAACTGACATAAAATCTGCAAAAAAAAAAAAAAAAAACAAAAAAAAAAAAAAAATG
>JAPQRN010000022.1:3568616-3582160 GCA_037367275.1 Coranthus polyacanthus
CAGCCTTATCTTGGCATGCATAGTGCAAGGAGATAGACTCCTCCACAGATCCCTGCAGTTCTGATTTCACGTCCATACTGAAGCCCTGGTTTTTCTTCTTCTTTGAATTAAGCAGACTAGATGCTATTCTAGCTCTGTTTTTTTCTGTAATGGCAGTCACAAAGTTTTAGGATGATCTTGTCGTCCCTAACGTAAGCAATTCAGAAAGCAGTTTTAGTGGCTGAGAGCTGGTTCTTTGGCTGCCGAATTACAAAGAACTGGTTTGACATAAGGCACCGGCCCTGAAATAGGGTAACTGAGTTCCTGCATAGGTTCTTAGTTCCTGGGGGAAAGTTCCTGTGGTGGAAACGCGGCTATAAAACAGTGAACTTTACTCATGTCTGTACCAGAGCAATTTATGAATGTAAAGCTAAACTATTTAAAAGACTCCACTTATGGTATTAATAATTGCAAAACTATAGAAAGCTATTCTAGCTATAATAAAAGTAGACTAGTGTCCAGCTTGTTAACAAAAAATGCTAATGCAGCTTCCTGAATTTCTAGCTCTGCTAGCGTACAACAGATGACAGAGCTGCTGGTCGGCTGGTCAGTCAACTGATTCAAACACTTTGGTCCGACTCAGTGTGAAGAGCTAGCAGTGCTTTGAGACTCCCAGGCTAACATTGTTGTTCTGCAGCACATCTTACTATGGTGTGTTCCAGTCCTGTTTCCTACATTCCTATGGTCATCCATGTATTGCAGTTTGTGAGTTCTCACAGTTCTGTACAGTATTGCACAATTTAACTCATCCCCTGGAAGTTACCCCGAAGAATATTTAGCACTAAGTTAACTTTTGAACTGTTGCCTGCAACCAGTGCTGAGAAGTAATAATCTACATTTATTGGCATACACAGTTGGAGCTATTAATTATCTTAAGTAATTCAGAGAAATAATCTGCATTTCTTCAAACAGGTATTCACAGCTCTATGACAGATTCAATTCTCAAGTAAGCACCTCACCATACATTTAATTAAACAGTCAACCATAATGAAATCTTTTTCGATAACTGGCTCCTTGACATATATTTTTTTAACAGATTATGAAAGGCAGTACTGTATTTCATTATCTTGCCAATATATTAGGGGTTATGTAAAAGGTGTTAGCATGCAGTCTATGCTTCCAAATGTCACGAGTAGTGTTCAGAGACATTAAGTCCCTGGTATGAGAGACCAGATGTTGCTTTTGAGTTTTGGAGAACGAGTTACCATTAAAACGAGTGTCTCTTTTAGACATGCATGGGAAGAGCAAAAGAGTATTGGTCATTAAAAACAGAAAATGAATGACCTGTTGTAAAAACTAGATATAAATCGTGATACAGATTGTGCAAAAATGCAGTGGTGTTTGTGGTTTAGTCAAATGAGAAGTCTATCTTCTAATATTTCCTAAAAACTTCACATTTATATGGACAGAAGAGAAGTAACTCTAAGTCTCTGGCTACATGTCAGGCCTGTGCAAAGGTGCATTAGATGGGTGCTTAAGCGATATCTTATCCAGATATCCTTAAAGAGCAATAGGCTTCTAAAATGGATTTTAAAGTGGCTTGAATCCATATTTTTGGTAAAGGACCCTTTCATATCAGTGTAGGCCAATGCACCTCTGTATTAAGACATTTAAAATGTCTTGAAAATGAGTGAGTGTATGAGGAGCCCCTAAATTTCTACACCCTTACACAGTCTTAAAAAAAAAAAAAAAATCACATAACTTGTAATATATGCTACATTGCTCCAAAGATGCTTTTTCACAGTGACTAATTTGCCAAAATTTGCAGTTTAATACAAATACAATATTTGCTTAAGAATAAAATAATAAAAGTTTATGTGTACACATCTGTAAAAGATTCTTTATAGGAAGAAAAGTCACTTTCACAAGCAGGAACTCCCTCTCACACAAAGAGTAAAGTGCTGGAGCCGAGAATGCACCGTGTACATCCAGCTGGCTTAAAATTGGAGTCTAGATAAAAAAAAATCTTATCATAACACACTTGTTTTTTGCTTGAAGAACAATCAAAAACTTAGACCAGCATCTTTCTTTTATGCAGGCAGTGGTCATGCTCAAAAAGCTGGTAGCTGATAGGTCCAATGGCACTCAGCGGACCAGGAAGTATAAGCTTTCATCAGTTCAAAAAATAATCTTACTTTTTTTCTGTTAGGGTGTTTTCACTGCTGCATTTGTAGGTATGTGGATGTACAGCCACATGAAAGAAACAGCCTGGCAGGGCCGTGGGATCAAACCCATGCATAGTGGAATGAAAGGAATGGCAGCTTCTGTGGCCTGAGGAGAGAAACAAGAGAGGATGCAGACTCAGTCTGAGCGCATGTAAAGCATCTTATCAGCAAATAGAGCTGCAGAGTTTTCTTTTCCTTAGTGATCTTTTTATTTAAGACCATTCAGGTCATTTTTTGCCTGTAAATGGTATTTACATGTAGGCCTATATATACTTACAGATGTAGTGGCCAGCTGAAATACCCTTGACCTCACCCTCCCTTACGGTGGCTGGTAAAAATGTGAAAGGCCCTCATTAGAGCCACAGTTTGGTTTGTTTGATCTGACCTGGGCTTTTCGGCTAAGGGAATATAAACTCTGCTCTACATTCCAGCATCGTAGGTGGTGTTGATGCTATCTACCATATAAATGCTAGAAAGAAGGAAAAAAAAGAAGAAAAAAGTCTGGAACACTTTTCTTCTTCTCTCATTGTAGAAACACAATGGTGTAACATGATGGACCCTCTATAGATCAGTCAACATTCAGAATATGTGACTCGGTTGGGTCTCAGCCTCGATTGGAATATCCATCTTCATTAGCCATGTACACACCGTTTTAGGAAAACTGTCTTTGTCAGATTAAGGGTAAACGCTGGAATATTTTGTGCATGTAAACATAGTCATTGCTAGTCTGGCTCACAGGAAGTAGTCTGTTGGAATAAACTTGAACCCTTCAAATACATGCTGCAAGTGGCGGTTTTGGATTATTTAGATCGTTCCATAAGATAAGCTTGCTTGGTTCTGTGCATCGTTTTTTTGATTTTTTTTAGCCATTTTAATGTCAGGGCTTGTCTTCTCACATGTAAATGTGCCTCCAACACAGATCACTGCCGACACTTTTTGCACAGTCGCTGCATCCTTCGCTCAGCCTAGATGATTGTGACTGGGCCTCATATCGTTGAGATGAAATTTTCAAAAAAAGAAATTCGCCAACCTTTTATCAGCTTGTTAACTACTTACTTATAATGCTACTGTAGCACACATGCCATGTCTGTGGTAAAACATGTCACCTTACCTACACCTACAAAACATTTTCTTGTTACCATGGCAATGACATCATATTGCTAAAGTTTGTGCAGTTTCAGAAAAGCAGTAGGACAAAATTCTGTCCTGGAAATAAACTGTTAGTTGCTTGTAGTGTTTGACACACAGTTCAGTGACTCAGCACTGTGAGAAACTCACACACAGATACAATGTAAGGGATTATTACCTTCTATTTTAGAAAGGACAGTCCGCAGCACAGATGATCACTGCTCCTCACAGCCATTAGCTGGAAAGGCCTCTGCTTCCTGGTTGTGGAACATGTACTGTGAAAACACATATACAGTATGTACACATATTTAGCATATATAACCCCTAATATCTGTGGCTATAGTCTGTACAACATGTACAAACGTAACTAGACAAGTGCTTTATAACACTATGACTACAAAAACATGTGAGATAATGATTCATGCAGTCCTGTCGCCCATGATTACTGAGCTTTCGTTCTGTGATCATATCGTGTATCTAGCGACTGTTCTTGACGTGTGTATCTGCTCTGCTGACCTAAATAGTTTCTCTTTCAGGTGACAGAAGGCAACGTAAAAATGCAACAGCAGCAGTAGTGAAGTAGCTGACAAGGAGTGAAGAGAGAACAAATTATATTTCCTTCCATGTCTGGGTTTTCCTCATGAACAACAACAAAAAAAGATTTTCAGTAGGCCACAGGATCCTAAAGATGCTTACAGCATGTCTTTGGGTACATGGTGCAGAACGTACTGTATGATAAATGATCAGAGAGCCGAACAGGGCACGAGCAAACTGTGAATGAAACTTGAAAAACCTGCTGCGTTCTGTAATTACTGAGAGTAGTGTTCACAGTCTGCTGCAGAAACAGATAGTGAATAGAAATGAGCCCTCTTTTGGGTGAGATACTACAGTCGGCATCAAGAAATGTGCCTTTTAAAAGTAAAACCTAGAGTGATGGACGATAATGGAATTTTTCTGGAGTCATATTACCATCCACTTTAACGGGAAAAAAGCTGGAGAGCTGCTGTTATTATCTTACAAACACAATAAGCTCAAAGTATGTGGAAGGAAAGGTCTGAAGATAAATCTCAGAGAGGATGCTATAGAGAAAAACATTTGCCTGGACATATACGTGCATAAATCATAGGAAGGAATCAGCTGCCGCTTGACAGTCAGTGTCACTCATGATAATGATTTGAAACCAGTCAAACCCGCTCTCTAAGGGCCTTTTTTAAAATTCAGATTCTTTTTGGAAAGCTGCTGTACGCTCATGCACATCCTGCAACATTTACTGAATGTGACAGAGCTTTGCAGAAGGTGAATTACATGATTTCATCCGATTATTATTCAGCATGTTAAGGTTGACAGTGTGTCTATTCATTACATGGTGGCCAGAAAATTGGTCTTTAGCATGACATTATTGATTACTTTGACCGCCTGTAGTTTCGTCGGTGGACTCTCTCTAGAGGTAAAAACTGTGACTAGTTATGTTGCATTTTGAAAGAAATCACATTAGATTGAACTGGACAATATTATATTATTAATCAAGAGTCAGGGGGGGAATATTTTCTTTGTTAGTTGAGTAAAAAACCTCCACCTGGTGGGATCTTTAGACACTGCACTGGTGTGTGTGTGTGTGTGTGTGGTATCTATGCAATCATTAGATCTTCTTTGCTGGTAGCTGAAGGCTGTGTTCAGACCGACATCAGGACTGCATAAAAAAAAAACAACAAAAACAAATAAAAAACTCATGCGTCATTTGAATGAGACCGCTGTTTTAGCACAGCAGGTATCCCACTGAAAAATTCTGCAGGTCAGTCCAGCAAAAACGTTTCACAGTGAAATGCAACATGATCTAGTTGTGCAATGCACTAATCCACCACGTACTTACAAACATACATTAAAAACCTCTTAACATCCACCATGTCACCGACGACCAATTGTAGGGTTAGGGTTAGGGTTAGGCGTATAACAGAAGATGTGTAAGGCCAATATGCATGGAAAGGGAACATCTTCGACTTTCTGTGTTTAACATGTGAGTGAAACACAACCTACACTACATCCGTTTAAACATGGCTCAAATGTAATGTCAATCCACCAGAGTGGATGTTAAAAGGTTAAAGCTGAGGTAGGCATTCATTTTGTGGCATCTTTGATCAAGAATTCCATAATAACCTTTCATCATGTTGTAATTCAAAGGAACCTGAGAGGAACCTAGACCCCTGCAGCCCAGCTTGGCTCTGTTTCCAGGCTTTAGAAAATCTAGCTCGTGGCTGATTACTTTTTTTTTTTCCAGATTTCCAGAAGCAGGCGGTTGCTTGTAAGTAGGATTACGAACTCCTTGCATTTCTGCCCTACTGAAAAATCCAGCTTGAGCTAGTAGCTGGAAACCAGTTTGACCACCTGTTGACATCTACAGTACCATCCAGCTACCAGCTGTCATTCTTACCAGCTGAATAATAAATAGACTGCATTTATAGAGCACCTTTTCTACCTTACTGGTACCCAAAAAGTGCCTCTCATTCACCCATACACACTAGTGAGCTACCACTGGGGGAAAATTGGGATTCGGTGTCTTTACCCGAGGACACTTCAACATATTAACGGGACCTGCTGAGTACCTCCTGAGCCGCAGTCCTCCAATGAGACTAATTAATATGAGCATTTTCTAAATCTATGCTGAACATATAACAAAAAAGGTACAAACAAGAAGGTGCATACAAGACTGATTTGACTTTGCTATTGACATTTTATTCTGCATAGAGGAACAGTTTGTACAATATTAATCTAATATGACACTAAATGAGACAAGGTAAATCATATATACAATATTAAATGAATCTTATTGTACAGGTCACATACAGAAGGACACTTGAAGTTATCTAAGTTAACTTTAAGCTGGCTATCTGCTCCTGTTCCTACCAGCTGATCCACCAGGGGAAATCCAGCATAAGCAGCTAATGATCAGCTACAGCCTGATGCTGTTTATAGCAGCAGTTTTCAGTAGGGTGTTCATTTTCTGCCTATATACATTATTTGCGAAAACTGACTTACAGATTTGAGATTCGACTCCATCTCATTGAAGTTCCACTCAGTCAGAGGCAGGCTTAAACTGAAGGGCTACAGGACAAACAGGAGAGGGAGAAAATACGTTAATTCAGGTCAGTGTTTGAAAACTACCGGTTTGAATTGTAAAATGTCAAACATTTAGAGGAGCAGGTGGTTGTTTGTGAGTAGGAATATGTCGTCCTCGCATCTCTTGAAAAACCTAGCTTGAGGTAGTAGCTGGTAATGTATCCTCTTGTACAGGTTACATACAAACAGTTCTGGAACCTCTGACTTTCCTAAAGTAAAAAAAGTTCAGAGAGTAAATGTTCACTATTGAACCTCTGAAATGAAACCAAACAAATGCGATACCACTGAAAAGCTGAGGAACTGCATATTACTTGACATTCTAAAGCACATGGATAGCGTTGGAGGTTATTCAAAAGTTATTGGAACGATTAGCCTTGGGTGGTGGTCTTGGTCTTTGAGGGTTGTGTTCAAGTTGGCTATCAGCTCCTGTTCTCACCAGTTGCAGTTAAATATGGTGTGACTTTTTAAAAGTGTGTGTGATTTTGCTCTTTGTCTATGTACAGCGCAGCCCTACTGACATCCATTACAGCGCTGGTCCCAGCTTCCACAGTATTCTGCTGATGATTCCTGAGCAGCAGCTGCTGCAGCTCCTCGAGGCTCATGTCCACGTTCTCCACTGCATCTGAAACCTCCACTCTGCGCACACACACACACACACACACACACACACAGACACACTGAGTCACTTTCTGTCAGTGTGCAGCAGTCTTATACCTGTATCTCTGCAGGTATGTGTCAACCTGTGGTCTTGTGTGTGAGCACCCACCTGTCCAGGGCGAGTCTCTTACTCCTCCTCTCCCCCATCGGGGCCGCCGAGCCCCTTCCCTCCAGAACAGACTGAACCATTGCGACGGGGAGGACAGGAGGTTCTGAGGAGCACACGTCACAGGAGGAGGTCAACGCTACGGCCTCTCCTCCCCCTACGCTGCCTCCTTTCACTCCTCCTCTCACCCCTGGGCTCACAGGCTCCTCTTTGATGAGCATCATGCACTTCTCCCTGTTAGCAGAGTCAAAAGCTGTGAATCAAGAGTAGTGGCGACCGGTGAGAGCATGAGATACTCTCTCAGATCAGTTTGATGCAGCAGCACCAGTTGCTACATCATTGTGTTCATTAGACAGAACAGCTGTAGAATGGATGCTTTGATAAATGATTATTCACACAGTGTGCTTTACAAACACACACCTGAACAGTTAACCTTTGCACTTCAACCACCAAAACAATTCAAGCGTCAGACAATGTACAATGAAGTACAAAACACAAACTGCTCCAAACACTGCAAAATACATATATTGTGTGTTCCCTCTCCCGCAGCTTTTTTCAGGTGTACAGTTTGATAGTTGCATTTTTGGGGTCAAAATGCTGAAAGTAAACTGTTTTCAACAAAATATTTAAACTGTTGCTGCATTTGTACAAAATGTTGCTGCTGGTGAACATTGAGAGAGGTATTCGTGAATTTTGGAAGATGTGGTAACTGAAGGCTGTTTACTTTTGCATTCAAAAGCAATGCAAAAGTAAACAGAGCTTAGTCTACATAGTCTACTGATATGGTGTGTGTGTTAAATATTTTGAAATAGTGGTCACAGTATTGAAAGTGTGAAAAGGATTGTAAAAAAAACCATAGTCTATCCACTCCTGACATACATACATCCACTTACAGTATATTTCAAGCCAAGCAGCTAAATGCTTTATGACCACTTTTGCATAGATGGTAACAGAGCTGAAAACAGAAAACTGAATAAACTTTCTGCTAAAATCTGAATAATATGCCTTTATTTCAGGCATACGATTTGATTTGTGTGTCAGTAATTTCCATCTACAGTGATCTAGCTTTTGTTCAGCTGTTTCAGTGTCACGTGGTTTCTCCACTGCCCCTTTTAGGAGACTAGCGGCAGATCCAGTCCCATTCATTTCAATGCGAGAACTGAATGTGATTTAAAGATTGTGACTGATTCTTTTGACCCAAAGTTGCCCAAGTAAATATTGGACCTATTTTCCACAAGGCACATATCTTCTGGACATTCTGACATTGAAATGACATTTTTAAGACGCATGGATCAGGAGAAAATGGACTTTGTGAGTGATATTAGTGCATTATTATTGTATTTTAGACCTTCTTAATCTACTTTAATATGTCTACATGATCTCAACCCTTCTGACCGCACCTACTTAGGAGACAGGAAGTACACTGTCTCATATCATTGGAGAAACGTATGCTGCACCATCTTTGTATATAGAGGATCTTTGGCGTCACTCACCTGGACTCATCAGGCTGCATCTGAAGGGCCATGGTGGTTTGAGACATGTCAGTAACATCTGATATGATTGGTCCTCCTGTCATCCCACTGGTAGAGCATGAAGCACTATCACTGGAAGGCTGAAGAAGAAGAAGAAGAAGAAGTCTGTCATGTGTTTGAGTATGGCTTTCTCTGCAGTTACTGGAAAACCTTCTTCAACTTACATTCCCTTTATTGGTTTCACTGTGCTACTCATTACATTATAAGACAGATATCAGATGTCAGAACTAATATCAGCAGTGCTACATTAAAGGCCTGTGCTTTTTCCCAAAAGACATACAGCAGGCATAAATAATAAAATGGATGATGGTAGGACGACATTTAGCTGCTTCAGTTTCAGTGGATGCTTGCTCACTGTCACGTTGTCGTGCTTGTTGTCATACTTGAACAGAATGTAGCCATAGCCAAGACAAAAGACAAAAAAATGACTATCAATTTTAATAAAGTTGGGTTAATTTAATAAGGTACTGAATGAGGTATTACCCTAAATGAGGCATTACCTAATTTAGTTATAATAAAGAAGAAAAACAACTTAGCAATTGTAGCTCAATAGCCTATCTTAGGACAGTTGTCATTGTAGCTTTTAACTCACTTTGAATTGAACTTTTGCCTCACATTGAATTTACTTGGTTCAGCGTGGCTGACTTAACTTTTTTCTGTATCTTTATTAAATTGTATTCTGAAAACCTTTACAACAGACATTGTGCACATACCAGACAGTCTTTAAACTTTACTCTTAAATAGACAAAAAATCTGAAGGACACCTTTAGAGTGCTGTTTTCTAGCTCTCTGCTAGCAACATGTCGATGAAAAAAAAAATGTTCAAGGCATGAAATGAATACATAAAATTGCTTTTTGTTCAGCAGCATTTCTTGGCCTCACTGCTCCTGCAGCATGTTTTCCTAATGTCACATTTCTTCACAAACTAGGACACAAAAATAGCCTATTCAGTTCAGTCCAAGCATCCTTTACTCCCTGTAATCATGTACAGTTACACAGCACAGCTATTGTCCTCAAAAGCTGTTGCACTGCTTCCCTCTAGTGTTGGTACAACATAACAGCAGCACTGTGTTGAAAATTCACGCCCAGGTGACGAATCCACCATGATATTAAAAATGCAGTCTTTTAAATACAGTGGAAATACACGCATATTTTGAATGTCTGAATATTTGCTACGTGATTATTTCTGCGTCAGGATTTGTGTGCTAAATCAAGCAACTGCAAAGATACATTTATAATCCAAACATGGCCAAGCACTTAGAAAAGACAACCAGTATCGACAGAGTGACTGTAACCAGGGGCTGCGAATTCATTGTTACACTGGTAAACAAACAGATTATTGTAGAATTTGCTTTTTTTTTTCTCACCGACTGGATGTAGAAGGATTCGTGCATGGGCTCCATCGCGTGGCTATGGCTAAACTTGGAGGCAGGAGGGCTGGGAGAGCCATCGTCCAACATCAGGGGCCTGGAGGGAGCATTAGTTTTCAATCAGTTGAAAAGTGGGATTATAGTATGACAGCAGAGCCAAAAATAGTGTGAGATCATGTAACTTCAGAGGCTGAATAGTGACCAACTAGCTTTATGAGCGATACATCTCTGTCATTTACCTTTGACATGTCTCCTGCTTTTGATGCTGAGTGAATGGCTGATTGTTATGTAGTGTAGCAGTACTGGAGCTCGGCCTTTTTGAAGGTCTTAGTCTCTTAGTCTTGTTTCAGTACAAAGAGGGCTCTGGATTTTATTTCCGGACCAGTCTACAGGGATATCACTAAACCGCCAGTGTTTGATTTCTTTGTCGACATAATTTTTTGATTTGATGTAAAACTTCCTGCTTCAAATGCAACCAATAACAAGAAACTCATTTCTAATTTAAAATATTTGGAGTAGAATCTGTAAACATATACCTATGTATATACTGTATTTTTCAGGGCGATAGTTTCAGTTGCTTGCCATCTATTTGCTACACTGCTAGGCACTCAGGCTACCTAATTTAGTCAGCATATACTGAGGGATGTAGCTAATGCAGTGTTAGCTTTGTGAGAGATTAAGGGGACGGGACACGTAGTGACAAACTATTGTTTCTAGGTTACAGTTTGTTTTGTGATAAACAGTGATGAGTCAAGCAGGACGCATAAAGCTCCATACGTTACATCAACGTTAACTAATATTACTCAATCTTTCTCACACTGGGTGTTAGACACTTACACAAAAACACACATCTACGACCTGAAGATGACCCTTATTTTAGTGTTATGGAAAGAAAATTAACTGGTTTGTCTATATCCTACCATATCAATCATATTCTTGTGTAACCTGGTCTCTAACTAAATTGTATCTAAAGCTTCAGTATATCTAAAATCCAGGTACTAATCTAAAATTATTTTTGTGAAATCCTTAGTTAATCTAACTACATTTTTGACAAATACTAAACAAGTTTGAATGTACTTTTTCTTGTAAAACGAATGTGGTTATATTCAATATTTAGGCTGCGTTTAGTACATTTGATTAACTTACATATAGTGTTACTTTGTTGCCGTGATTTTTAAAGCTTTTAGTTTACACTTCAAAACAACCTTCCCCAGGTAGCAACCGTCCCCGATAAAGACACTCCTTTAGGACTTTTGTGTCCCGCGTGCCTTTGCTTTCTCATGTCAGCCTTGTTCACACTCAGCAGCAAAGCTGAACCAGCAATTTACACACACACACACACACACACACACACACACACACACACACACACACACACACACACAGGCTGCAGCAGGGTCATGCACTCTGCTCTGCCATCGCTGTGTGTGAATGTGCGTGTGTTTGTGTGTGCGTGACCGACTGACTGATTCAGCACTTGTCTCCATTCACAGCGCTTGTTGAGTTAGATTGTTCAGTTTGTCAGCTGAGCCAGCCCTTCCCTCTGCCCCTCTGCCCTGTTTGTCTCACTTTTGTTGATTGCTCTGCTCTGTGTGTGTGTGTGTGTGTGTGTGTGTGTGTGTGTGTGTGCGCGCGTGTGTGTGTGTGTGTGTGAGAGAGAGAGAGTATGTGTGTGTGCATGTACTCACAGCTTTCTCTTTAGGCCCACAGTGCTGGGTGTGTTGGACTGCATCTGGCTGAACAGAAACTGAATCAGCTGGCAGAGAGAGAAAAGCACAGCATGAATCAGCATCCTCACTTTGTTTCACACACACAGTCACATAATGTGACAACATGATTTCCTTCTTTAAATAGCGAGCTCGGGAGGAATGATAATATGTGTGATCTGTGATGCACGCTGAGTTGTCTCATCAAAACGTGATATCACTGATCTTGTGATGTGAGAGCCTGGGTGACTCGCTGAAGCTTTTCTTCTTTCTTTATATGAGCCTACATTTAGACAAAGTCCTTCTCTGTTGCCCCCCTCAACGTGCAGTGCATTGTTTTTACACTTCTGATCTCTCCTATTCAAACTGTAGTTGTGTCCTGTTTCCACACAACATGCCTGGAACATTACAGAATGGAAATTTGGAACTTTTTTGATTCATCTGAATATTTTACATAGAGGATTTTTAAAAAAAGTATGTTTTAAGAAGTAGAATTGTCGCAGAATTACCTGCAAGAAGATTAAATGTTTCAAGTGTTGCAACATTATTGCAGAAAAGTTCATGGTTTGTTTTGGACTATTTCAGTCCCGTGTTGATGAAATATGCTGTGAAATACATGTAGTTAGCAGGATTTTATTTACCTCCTAAATGTTGACACTGTATTTTAATGTTTCGTCTTCGCCAAACTGCTCTGTGACCAAGTCCCAATTCAGCAATTCTATATCCACTGACGGTAGAAGATGAGTCTTGAAAGGTTCTTTAAAGGTTAAGGGGGAAACAAACGTAACCGCTGTATAACCCTGAAAAATATGTTTTCTTCTTTGAAAATAAGTGGTTGGTGGAAAGAAATGTTCCATGTTCCATGTGCTGTTTGTTGTATGTTGTGCTTTGTAAATGAGAACAATATCGACCATTTTAATGGAGGTCGACCTACTACAGTAGACTCCAGAATAACAAAAGCAGATGTTCAGATGTTCAGTTGGTGTAGTTGTTTTGTTGTAATTGCAGATATAAACTCTCACTACACTGAGGAAAACGCGTTCCTTCCATTTTTCGTTAGTCTTCGTTTGTATTTGGTTTTTTTCCATTTCACTTTTTTTGGTTTGCTAGTTAAGGTTTAGTTTGAGTTAATTTTTTATTCGTTTCAGCGTTAGTTTTAGTCCAGTAATAAAACTCAACAAAGCATAATTGCTGTAAAGCCAGTTTTTTTTCCACACGTAGTCATTGTTGTTTTGTTAGTTTTTCATAGCATTAATAACCTTCAGACTAAACTGTGATACAAAACGCTTGAGAGTAGGAAGAACGGCACTGACTTAAAATCGCTGTGACGCATATATGGCTCATTGTCCATTCAACACACACGTACATGTAGAAAAAGACTGACCTTGTTCATAACTTTCTGCTGCTGTGTGTGGTTCTGTCTCAGGGAGACCACCTCTCTCCACAACACCTCATTCTGCCTGAAAACACAAGGAAGAAGATGACAAAAAAAAACCAAAAACACACAACACACACTTTTCTCCTTCTTTACAGATCGCACAGAGAGGTGACGAGTGGCAGATTTCTTTCTTGGGTCTTCTTGTCAAACTTATAAAATAGGCATTTACGTATGACAAGAAGTATCCAGGCTGCTTAACACGATGGGGATTGGTGTGTGTGTGTGTGTGTGTGTGTGTGTGTGTGTGTGTGTGTGTGTGTGTGTGTGTCAGTCAGGTGAGCAGGTGAAC
>JAPQRN010000022.1:3617744-3629897 GCA_037367275.1 Coranthus polyacanthus
ACAGGGTACAATTAGGGACAAAAAGCACCGTGGGAGCATAATGATACCCAGCTACTGCACTCTCTTCAGATTTAGGCTCCACTGTAGGAGCATGTGTATGTACTATTTGGTCAAAGTTTGACAATCCAAAGCTGCTCTGAGTGGGGACTTTCACAGGTAATGCTTAACCTGACCCTTCCTCTTTATTTGTCTGCTTTACAGATGTGAAAGACCACTGCTTGTGCACAAAGTTGTTTTTTTGGTTCAGCTGCAGTGTAGTCACATGCTCAGAAACATGAACCAAAACACAAAACATTAAAGCTTGAACTGAAGTACGCTGAACCATGGAAGAGGACGAGATTTCCCAGCATGAAAGCTCCCTCCAGCTGCACAGCCTGTTATTTATTAAAGGATCATTACATTTCTGTTTCATTGCATTTTGCATTGTTTGGTTGAGATTGGAAAAAGAAAACAATACAGTTGTGTTGCTGCTGCTCTCAGGTAATAAATCTGTAGCTCAAACTTAAAGACACTATTTACAACCCCAGATAAGAAATAGGTGGCAGAGTATGGAAAATGCAAATTAAAAAAGGAAGTGATAAAAGTTAAAATTTACTTTGTAACTTTGTATTTCATTGTAGACAGTATGAACACATTTCAGCTTCATTTCATTTGTAAATGCACATCCGATCCTCACATTCAGGCTGAAACACATTCAAGAAAAAGTTGAGACAGGGGTCATTTGGGAGTAATGCGAACAGGTGATTGTAATCATGATTTGGTACAAAAACAGCATCAGAACAAAGATGTAAAGAGGAGTAAAGAGCAAGAGCGCAAGTCTAAGCTGAACACCGTGATGTCTGATCCCTCAGAGGACACCGCATCAAGAAGCGTCATTCATCTGCAGCTGATAGAACCACATGGATCAGGATTACAGTGACAAACCTTTGTCAAACACTACAATATGGAGTTACATCGGTAAACGTCGTCCACCATAAGTTGCTATGACCTTTCAATGACTAATGAAATATCAGGTTCTGTAGCTACTATAGAATCCTGCTATCCATCAAACAAAGAGTCCAATCTGAACTTGACTGAGAGTTTGAGGAATATGACTTCCAGCTACAAAGAGTGAAGTGAGGAGAGGTTGAGAGACGAGGAGGCTGAGCAGAAGATGCTGCAGATAATGTGACACAGGAAACAGAGAGCACTTCCTTATCTTGATGTTAAGCCCAAAAGTGTGTGATTATGTGGTTAGTGTCTCAACCGAAAAGAAGTGTAGGATGGGTGAAGAGAGGACAGAAGTTGTCACTCCAGTCTGTCACCCCCCTGTCACCGCGACTCTGGTCAACATGCCAACAGGCCAAGTCAACAGATGTACACACTTTTTGTCGTGTCAGCCATCAAGCTGCTAAATAGAGGAGGTAAATTATGACTATCAACTACCCTGGCAGGCATTCACTGCTGGAGAGTAAACATCATCACGTTAAAATAAAGTTTCTTCGTGTGACTTAGCCTACGTAATACAGATAACCAACCAGAAGAAGAAAGAAACCCACAGAGATGTTCTGATAACAGTGAACGGTAAAGAGTCACGTGAAGAGATCAAATCAAACTAGAACTAGAGTGAGTCCTGTAAGAACCACGAGAACTACTAAAATGTTGACTGTTCATGAGCTCAGAAAAACAGGCCTGTTTTCAGCTTTGTGACAATGCATTTTTTCAGCGAATCCAAGAGGGTTTTTAAAGAGGAGAATTCATCCTTCAGTTTATGACAAAAAAATCTAAAACAACACATTTGGAGATACATAGTTTTCATACTTTAATTAGAAATACTCAAACAACTAAAGTGCCTTAATTTTGTGAATTTATTGGATGGATGTCAGTGGCTCTAGGAGCACAAATCTCAAAAAGCGGGAGAATACACAAAACGAATAATCCAAGTAATGCGAGTATTTGTCTTATGGGACAGTAAACTTAATATCTTGGTGGAATGATGGTTGTGAAAATGTGATCAGGAAATTGTGAAGGATATTTCCACCATTTTCTTCCACCAATTTATAGATCCAATAAACTTTATCAAAAACATAATGATTAGATGAATGGATAATCAAAACAAGGTGGTACTCATTTATGAACAGAGCTGACGTCACATTGTTACAGATTTAAAAGACATCACTGAGTATGTTTACACACTAATATTATATAATATTACACTATTATTCAGAATATTCTGAATTTGACAGGTGTCATGTAAACAGCAAATTCCATTTGGATATTCTGAACTAGGCCTTTTTCCAAATGGAGCGTTTTCTGACTCAGACATGTGGGATATGCTGATATTATTCCAGTTTTAGGAGGATTCTTTGGACATGTACACGGTACACTCAGAATATGTGTCTAATTTTTGGGTTTTACAGCAGGTAACCATCCTCTCGGGTAGAGATGCTCCAAAGGAAAGAGAAACAACACTACTTTTAAACAGTATGAACATATGGACATGAGCAAATATTGAAAAGCTGACCTTTTCAGGAAGGTGTTTGAACAAATGAACGAGGGAGTCTGTGTTCACACAGTGGAACGTCTGACACTAGTGGAAAACTTTGAAAAAACTTGTATTTTTAATTCAGGTATGCACAGCTGCATGTTGACAGGAACATTAGTGGAAGATTCATTTTCAGTAGCCGTGTAAAAAGCTTATATGGATGTTTTTTGGAATAAGGGCAAAAACTGGAATATTTTGTGCATGTAAACCTAGTCAAAACCTGAAAATGGTTAAATGTGAATGAAATCCAAATCCTTAACATTTATGTTGCGTCCAGCAAACCTGACGGAGGAATTCTTATGGAACAAAGCATTAAAATGTAAAGAGTGATACTGCTTCCTTCATCTACAGTATAATATGAACCAAAGAAACAATTAAACAAGGCAGTGTGATAGAGGAGGATGCTATCGGACAAAAAAGAAACAACAGCAACGTGAAGAAGACAGTAACTTATTTCTGGCTCTGCCCACCTGTCCAAGACTCAGATCCACATATTTAATCCACAGCAACTAAAGCTAACATCAAATATGGAATATTGGCACATGGAATAAGTATGTGCGAACAGCAGAACCGTGACGACACACAACGTACTACACAGCTCACGAAAAACAACATTTTGGACTTTTTCATTGTAAGTGGGCCAAATCACTTATATTAAAAGTAATCTAAAGGAAATTACTGCTGTAATTTGATTCTTTTAATGAGCCATGTAACTCTGGTACTGATACTGGTGTGGCCACAGTGTGCACGTCGTTGAAAAAATGAGGGGGAACATTGCTCATAACTACCCTGAGTGAAACCATCTTCTCGGGCAACACCTCTAAGTAGTCATGTGGTTTTACCGCTCATGTGTGTGTTTGTGTGCGTTTTTTGCCAGAGTTACTTCCTGTCACATTAACTGATGATGGTGTTTGGATGAACACTGAAACGTCTTGTTGATCTTTGCTTTTAGTCCAGTGATTTTAATAAACGATTTTAACGCTGTCTGAAGATGTCTGAAGAAACGGAACTTGCATAGACAAAGCCTGAGTGAAGCGAGATAGTCTAGGACATAAAAACAATATAAAACCAATCTTAATATCCATTAAAAAACACATTTACAATAAATGTACCTATAAAAAAAGCATTATTCCTACACCTACTATGCTGTTGTTGCCACCTTTATGCCAAAATTATTCACTGTAACAAAACAAGTCTAAAAATGTAATGCAGAATGAAGAGTTAGATGATTGGTCTTTTCTTGTACACATAATGGATGCTGCCTACTGAATTAGATCCTGGCCTGTGTTCAAGTAAATCCTAAATTGGAATATTTTGGCTCCACTAACGGAAACAATGTAAAAAAAGAAAAACCCCAAGACCTGTGGATAACGTCACAGATGCTATTTAAGCTGCTGTCTTTGGTGAAGATGTAATCATTCTGCATATCAATACACAACTATTCCATCAGTATGTTCTACATCAGACTCAGAGGAAATGAGAAAACATTTACAAGACGAGTTAAAGAGCTGGTTAAACACCCTTATGTGTCTAACAATGATTTACATACTGGTCCTCGTCTTGCTTGTCTGCACTACGTGGAATCACATGAAGATTTGATTCAACATGTCAGAAATATACATGAGGTTGTTGTCACCTACCGCTGCTTTCTCTTGTTGAAGGGCCTGGGCAGCAAACCGTGCTACATGGTTGATGATTGGAGCGAAGTTTGTTGGGCCGTAGAAGCGGATGTGAGGCAGGCAGGCAGAGTAGGCCTGGGCAATACCCTCCACACCTACAAACAGACAAAAAACTGAGAATTTAACATCTAAGACGATCAAGAAATCAATATAGAATTTAACAGATGGTGAACATGTTTCAGCTGTTGATGAAAACAATCATATCTGTTATGTCCTCCTCATTCACATTTCACAAATTACTGAAAAGGAAACCTTCAGATGAAAATAACAAATAGTATATAATACCTTAGTTCAAAAAACTAAAAGACAAGAACTATATTTTTGTTTTTTAATATATTTCAAAACCCTTCTTAAGATAGCTGGAAAAAGATTTTAGATAGCACTTTGACTGCAGTCCTTCATATCAGTTTTTATGGTTTGGCCTGGAACTTTGGAGTGCGCTGGAGGCTGTGTTGGCCTTTCCATAAAAAAACAAAAAATAGACGAAATATATATATACATATATAAAAAGAAGCTGCAGTGCTCTCTTACATATTTTGTGAAGACGCAGTTCATCGGGTGACCTTAAAAAAAGAGGGCACTTGTGGAGGCAGATGTTTTAATAAAGACAAGCTGCAGATCTCTTCTGAAGAAGTACACACAAACTACTTCTTTAGCTGAGGGCTGCCAGTGCATGCACTTATTTAAAATAACCTCCTGCCTCCGTCAGGCTTAAATGTTTTATACAATTTCATTCTGGGTCTCAGAGTCATGCTCTCAGTGGTGGGTACTCATCTTTTTCATTTGTCAATAAACACATTTGCATCCTATACATTTCGAGCTAATGATGCATTAACAGGTCCAAATGCACCATATTAAAAAGAAGTCGTTTTATTGTGCTAGGTCATCATTTTACTTTTTTGCTAGCATGCTCTGCTATATGACTATGCAATCGGAAATTAAGAGGGCTTCATCTTTAACAGCTAAAAGAGTGTAATAAGATCAGAAAATCTCCATGAAGCATCTCATTCATCCAGGTCATATGATACCTAGAAGTGCTCAGTGTTTGCACATTTCAGCTCTGAAGAGGAATGTAGCCTATTTAGGGACTTCAAGAAATGCATGGAAATGCACTTAATTTGGCATTTTCACTGGTATGAATTGTCAGATGCAACTGTTTAGTGTCACAGTAATCACTGGTGTTTATTTTGCCAATGAAGACAAGCATCCTAAGTAGAAAGTGTAGGTGAAGTGTGAAGGTGTTATTTACTCAGACTCAGCAAGATACCCACAGAGGAGTGGAGCACCTGCTGCTGTCAGATGATCTGGAGATGGAAGACCTTTTCTGTTTCTGCTTTCTTCTACTGTGTTTTGATCATCTTCCATCTTGTTAAAGTGTAGAATACGCCAATTTCTACTGCTTTCATCAAAAAATGATCTTGAGAATATTGTGAAAAAAAAAAAATGTGACTTTGATAGTGACAAACAGTGACAAACAGAAATCTCCATTTATTGCAAGCCACACCTTGTGACAAGTATTTTTTACCATATATCAGTGGTTCCCAAACTTTTTCAGCTCAAGATGCAAAAGAGAAATGTTCTCCTTGGGACCCACACCAACAAAACTTTGTCATGTATTGCCATACATCTATATTTTACTGACTCTCAAAACACGGTCTCTGAAAGTCTCTTTTGTATTTAATTTTTTGACTTGTTGCATCGTTTACATTGGATGAGGTCAATATATATATATATTTTTTTCTCTGCCAACTGGCAGATAGCAACAGCTCTGTGACCCATTTTGGGTCTCAAACCTAAGTTAAAGTAAAGTAGTAAAACCTAAGGAAACACAGGCATATATGGATGTATGTTGCGTTGATCAGTGCTCAGTAGACGGTGCATTCCTGTTCCAGAATCAGAATCAGAAAAACCGTATTAATCCCCAGGGGGAAATTCAGCAAGTTCTGTTGTTACATAGACGTAGCTCGCAGCAGCAGTCACATTGTGAGATAGTCGTCCTAAATTTCTGACACTGTCAGAATTTTGGCTCAGGCTATCTTTGGTCGCAAGATTGTAACATCAATCATGAGCCCAAAACCATACAGCTTAAGGTGCAGATAAGAATTAGTTGATGTAGTTTCTTAGGTTTTGCACAGAATCACTTTCTACTCAGTTTTGCTGAGCCAGAGTGCATGGTCCATTGCTGAAACAAAGACTGAGTGATCACCTCTTTATTATTGCCATGGAGAATGAGCAGACTACACACAAACAGACAGTAGGATTGCATGTTCGTGCCCACATGTGGCACATTTATTTTATTTCACTGAACTGCAGCCATTTCCAATTCAAGAATTAATTATAATCCCATCCCTAAAATGGAGTTAATGCAGGCAAAAGATGGTCATTTCAGTAAATCCTTTGTACAATAAAATTAGTACAAGATTGAAACATGATTCTTAAAACATTTATAGGCCACAGCTTGGTCACTAATGACTTCTAAAGTAAACGGTACCATTAGGGTCAGGGCTGTGTAAAAATCGGCAGACGCTAGCGTACATATTATGCGAATCATTTTGTCATATTGCTTATTACTAATGTAAAACAAGTTGGATTTAGCACTGTGACGCTGTCGGCACAAGTTGGTGATGGAGGCCACTTTTCAGTTCAGCCAGTTTGCATAAATCAAACCACTTTAAGCTCCTACACTGGACTGGATCGGCAAAACCAGGAACTGACCCAACTCTATAACTCACCTGAACAGAAAGGGTTGGTGGGGTTAAAGTTGATGGCAAATTCATGTGACACCTGAGGAGACAAGAAACAGACAATACATTAGACACTCATGGTTCAATGCACTGGTAAATATTAAGAAATAGTGTCCATTTCTCCCACACTCTCTCTCCCTCCCACCCTTTCTCCATCACTCTGTTTCTGTGTACTGCTCCCTCTCCTTTGTCCTTTTCATCAGCACAGTGCCATGGCAACACAGATGGGTTGACAGTTGCGTAATCATGTGAATATGCATGTATAATGCTTACAGTTTTATACATGTGTGTTTGTGTAAAATATGTGGATAATCCAGGTTTACTCCAGCTGTAAATTTGCATCTGACAACCTCACACACACACACGCACGTACACACACACACCGTATATCACCCTTACCTCTGTCTAAAAAAGACACACACACGCACGCACACACACACACAGCATTATCAACAACAACAACAATCACAACACTAACCAGCACACACATACCTTCCAGTCTGGTGGGAGTTGGGCTCCAAATCCCAGAGCAGGAAACATTTTGTCACTGAGAAGGAAACCATGACAACAGATTGGAATGTTAGTTAAATCTCCTTTTTTTATCCCAATTCAACAAGCTGGATTTAGACAGCAGAGGAAATCCTGTTACCTTTTTTCTCAAAGTAACACATTCAAATACATTTACAGGGAAACAAGCAGAGAGTGGGTAGAAAACTGAAGCACTCTTGGAAAATGGCTCCTTACTAAGAAGGAAATACACAAGTATTATCTTTTTGACAACAGTGATTTCTGTTACACCTTTTAAGTAGTTGTTCAAAAAATAACTATTCTTTTCTAAATGCAGTGCTTTGTGAATTTATCTGTGGTCTCAGTATATGTCATTTATTCATTAATTCATATATCCAAAAACATGAGAATTTGACCGTTGTGTGCTTGGGTAAATAATGGGATTACGATGGATATTAGGGGATTGATAAACCTGCTTTATTCTTTTTGTGGTGCCTACAATAAGAAAATAAATTGAAATTACATTAGAGAAACCACTGCTTTTTCTCAGTGCTCAAATATTGTTTGCCACTAAAAAAAAAGAAAAATCTTTCAGGATTTGTCAAAAAGACTCACGTGTCGTAGTCCTGTATGATCTGTCCCACTGCCAGGATGGCTGCGAGATACTCGTTGCTGCCCAGCGGGTTAATGTAATGGAGGGAAGATGGTTCCCGAGGGTTCCCGTTGGATGCAGTGAAGTCTATACCGACCTATAGGAACACAGGAAATTCATAAATTAAGAGGGCATTCATAAAGGTGCGATGTTCTTACACAAGTTATGTTTTCAGTGACATTTAGATAAGTGTAGTGTATCTTTTAAAACCCTCCAGTCAACATTAATCAGCCGAATCAGTCATGGAATGATACATGAACATAGGATGTTGAAGCAGCAATACTGCACGCATCTCTTGAATCTCTTGACATGAAATAAAAATGGCATGGGCAGTCATTGTAGGAAACTAGTTTTTTTATTATCTTCCAGTTTATTCTGATAAAAGCAAAACACACGCAGAGCTCTAATGTTATTGAGTTCAAATCAAGGCGCAAGGAGCGAAAGTATCTTAAAATGTAATATTGCTGACGGCCACTAGATGCTGGCTCCCACAGATGACGTGAATGTACATAGAGTCATTCTGGTCTCATTCATTTTATTTGGTCCCTCAAATAAGTGTTCTGGTGGTTCACCTTTAAATTATTTCTCTGTTGATAAGATTTTTGGGCTAATAGAAGGCTTGCATGTTCGCCTGTTTATTGAATAAACATTTATTTCCTTTTTCACTTCTGGTTCCAAAGAGCCAACATGGCAACGACCAAAACACAAACTCCTGCATTGAAAAGGACAGCGGGTGACGTCGCGGTAACTTCTTATAAGCAGCCTAGGGTTCGAACGTAATGTGTAACATACTTAAATTTAGTGATTTAGTGACTGTACGTCACTTAGCTGGAGAGATCAGCGGTTTGGTAGGTTTCGATTTCCATTTTGTAAAACTGCTGTGAAACACAATCCTGTTTGTTTCTTGTTATCTCTATCAGATAACACTGATAATTAACAATGTCTGTTAAGGGTGTTATGATGCAGTCCTCTTATCGTGATGCCAAATACAGATTTTTACAAACTTTATATAAGTGAGGGTCTAAAGAAAAATAGGAGAAATGGTAGTTGCCAGTAAGTTTTGAAAACAGTGTCTGAGCTGGAAGATCTCATTATATGGAAGTGAAGGTACAACGCTGATGATCTGACTGTAAAACATAGTTGGACTCTCACTCTGAGCTACTCACCAATTCATAGAATCATCTCCATGGTCCACAGCATATACTGTTGCCTTATTAATCACAACATATTGGAGCTGTGTTGTACACTACATGCCAAACACTGTGGCATTTAAAAATGCAGCATTTTACCTGAAAAGAAAATGCTTTTTTTTTTGATTCGTGAAACAAAATAACAACGTGAATTTCAAATCTTTCAGGTCAGTAAACGAAAAATGTACTTGTTTTTTTAATTCCTGTAAATGGGTTTTATTTCAGGACAGCTGAATACTGTAGCCCAGCCATGTCTAAAAAAAAAAAGAGAAAATTGGCCTGAAAGCATACAGAGCATATTTTTAACATAGATGACCACAGGGTGACACTGTGATGACGTACAGTGTGTAGTAATACTAACACACTCAAACACTTTCAACACATGCACACAAAAAACGCACATGCGGAGACACACACAGCCAAACATAATATGAGATTAAGAGTGACAAGCTTTTCCTCAGGCGATGAATAGAGGTTTGTGTGCTGACAAGAACCCGACCCAGAAACTCCGCCTCCTCTCTATCAGCTTAAAGATAGTCTGAACCATCACTTGCTTTCTCTCTTTATTTGCTGGAACTCGGAGCGTTATAAAACAGCAATGTTCTGCTTCAACTGGGACAGAAAGAGAAATATGAAAAAGCGGGAAGAGAGAGCAAAGGTGGTAAACAAAAAAAATTGGGCAAATAAGGCAAAGCATTGGAAGGAAAGGGGGGCAGAGTATAAAAAGCAGCAGGCGCAGCAGGAGTGACGGACAGAGACATGCAGGGTGACAGAATCAGGGTGCTGCTGTATATTTTGCATACGTGGATGCTTCTTAGACCTGGGATGGCATATTTGAGAAAGAGACCCACATGGTTCATCAGATGCAAATTAAAGTAATACTTTTCCCTGTAAACATAACAAGTTTGTGGAAATGAACCACTGTAATAGCTTTGAAGGGATGCAGAGTTCTTTTACTTCAATGACAAACACACTGATAATGGTATTTCGTTGTTTCGTTTGCCTGTTGACATATTTTCTATCTACTGTACATACACACATAATTCCAACAACATGACAATAATCAAGTTTAACTGGAGGAGGAGGTCCAGGTTGCAGCTTGGAAACCATTTGGTCTGGAATAATCTGTTTAATGAAAAACGCTGTGATTGGTGGATTCCTCCATTTAATATAAATTTGTGAAATACGTTTGCATTTTACTGAATTCATTTCCACAGTTCACTAATGCTGAGTCTACACACTGAAAGTGGTTCTTCTTTCAAGTACAGCACGCATGTGTCATGCAACAGATACACATCTGTTTTAATCAATCCAGCTGTCGACACCATCTGTGGATCGGCTTCCATGTTACGTTTGAAAGATTCCTCTTTTCCACCAACATGAAATGCTTGCATTCCAGTTTGCACACCTAATTTTGAGCCGTTTCAGCATTTCAACCAAAAGTAAATTGGTTTGGAACCCACAAAGTTGGTTCCCAGCTACTGTAAAACCAAAACATAGTAGGTTTTCCCTTGACCAGAAAAGACATAGTGTGGGGGAAAAGCAGGTAGAAAAAAAGAATGCACAGTGATAATATGAATGCTGACAAAACCCAATGCTTGGTGGCGATTTGGCCATCTCTTGAGTTTCAAGAACAAAGTAGCACAAGAAAGAGTAAGAGTTAGTTTCACTGACTTGGCCATTGACAGCAGAGGAGTTGAGTAGTTTCAGAAAATGGCACCTCGCATAGTCTCGAGGGTCAGAGTAAAGGTCGCCTTGTAGGTGACAGCCAGCACATCGGGGCTACAACGTCGATGGCAATACCACTTGGATACTTTAGGTGTTGTGAAACATTAAAACACTGAAGATGTTGCAGAAATAAACTAAAAATTATCATCTTTCTGATAAAAAAAAAATCTAATGCACATCTGCGACATGGCATCATCCAGCAAAATGATTTGTTGCCCAATCAAACATGTGTAAACACACATTCTTGGTACTTTATTTCTACCTAGCTTGTGAATTTTGAGATTAAAGATAAATAATTTCCCTATTACCCTTTCTCAATGTACAATCAATCTCTTTGCAGTGTTTTGGGTCTGAGAAGCCTTGAAATTAATGGGTCAGTTTCTCAAACTAGTCATCATGGCTTGTATTTCATTTCTCGATGTACCTGCAGAAACACACCCCAACCAGCGCTGCCGCTGCATTATTTTTCTGCCTTTGGAGGTTTTCAGTCTAAATGGGCCCCTTACTTCCAAAGGAATTGCAAATAACCCAGCAGTCCAAACCAATTAGCTCCCTCACACCATCCGGTGTTAAACAACACTGCTAGCCAAATGAGAAGCAACACCAACAGAGCTTTCTGTTGACTCTCTTTGCCATTTTTGTCACGACCCTAGTGTGGATCCATAAGTCTTCAAGTTGGCAAAGCCTTCAAAAACACCCAACCAGGCCAAGTGAATATTTCCTTACAATCAAGAACTACAGCTCTTACTCTGTGTTACCTTTTAAACCACACTACATACTGCACCAACTTTGACTTCCTTTGCCCCAAGACATGTTATGCTGAACGCGACCCACAATGCATTTGCAGTCAGCTCTTTTCAGGCTTTGTTGCACAAAACTGTGACTGTGACATCTCAGCTCCAGGTGAGCTTTTCCTAAGGCTAGACTTGGACCGCTCTCTGGAATCTCTTATACACGGGCACCATAGAGACTACTATATTAAACAGAGCTCACTTTCTTTTTCCAGTTCTGTCTTTAGGTTTAGAGTTATTTGATCAACTATCATCATGTGTTCAGTGTTTTAGCAGAATTACACAAGCTTAGTAGTTAATGATATCTGAAATTTAATACAAATTTCAAACATATATAT